>JAODLL010028192.1:0-23835 GCA_026546735.1 Forbesichthys agassizii | reverse complement strand
AGAACCTTTATCTGGGTAACAGCTCTATTACTATGTATTGGAGGAGAACCTTTATCAGGGTAACAGCTATATAACTATGCATTGAAGTAGGACCTTTATCTGGGTAACAGCTCTATTGCTATGTATTGGAGGAGAACCTTTATCTGGGTAACAGCTCTATTACTATGTATTGGAGGAGAACCTTTATCTGGGTAACAGCTCTATTACTATGTATTGAAGGAGAACCTTTATCTGGGTAACATCTCTATTACTATGTATTGGAGGAGGACGTTTATTTGGTTAACAGCTAAATGACTATGTATTAGAGGAGAACCTTTATCTGGGTAACAGCTCTATTACTATGTATTGGAGGAGAACCTTTATCAGGGTAACAGCTATATAACTATGTATTGAAGTAGGACCTTTATCTGGTTAACAGCTATATAACTATGTATTGGAGGAGAACCTTTATCTGGGTAACAGCTATATAACTATGTATTGAAGTAGGACCTTTATCAGGTTAACAACTATATAACTATGTATTGGAGGATAACATTTTACCTGGGAGTAGCACATCAGTTAAATGTATTTAGTATTGTACTATGTTAGTATGTACAAGTATTTAAAGGTGCCATAAGAAATTCTGATCCAATACTCAAATTCTCTCAAAGTGGTGCAGACCACACAACACTATCCCAGCCTTGGCAAAGTGCCTCCGATGTGGTAGGGGCGGACCTATCTAGCTAGCGAAATGCGTGAAGATATTTGTTGTATTTGACAAAAAGTGTTTTAACTTACATTTAGCTTATAATAGCTGACTATACATTTAATGAAGGGGCGTATTTGTTTTGATGTTGAGTGCAAATATCAATAGTTTTTCTCCAGCATTGCTTACCTTACATTTAATTCTGATTGCTGTGAAATCTGCCACTTTCCCTTTTATGAGAGCATATTGCACGGTTCAAGATCATAGCTTCATGTATGCTACACCTGGATTTACCTCACCATGTGAAACACTGCTTTCTACCTCCTGGCCCATAACAGAGAGGTCGTCCAAACCGGTTGTTCCACAGAGGCAGGCTGCTCCTCCACCGAGGCCATTCCAAATGACGCCACGAGCACCACAATTCACAGTTCAGTATTGCATTGGTTTGCTTCTATCCGCATACCTCAACATTTGGCTGGTGCATGCTTGTTATGAAAACCCTTTCATTTCTTCTAACGCAGAAGAAAACGAGTCAAAATGAGATGGAATTCGGTGCTGATTCACAATTCAACAAACGTGAGTTTTCAACTTTTCTGAAAAAAAATAAGCTGCTTATTTAATACTGACACAAGGACAAACACAGGCCTTTGTGATTCGGACCCTCTTGCGCTGTACATTTATACACACTTAGCTCACCCATCTTTTAACCTTTGCATTCATTCCCCAGCCCCGGAGGTAGATCGGAAAGAGAAGCCGGGGAAAAAGCCTGCCCCCCGCAGGGCAGACAACCCTCCTCCTTTCCGGAACTCTCCTCTTCCAGCGTCACACTTTGAGGATGGTGGGTGCTACGACAAACACCTGTGTAGCTGACATGCACAATTGCAGTCTGATTCAGTTTCACAAAGATTATTTACAGTCCACTTCCTATCTAATGGGCTAGTCACATTACACACTTACGTATATACAGTCAAGCTAAATATGCAAACAAGCTGAGAAACTAACTAACTAGCTAAGTAGCAAACTGAGCAGCTAACTATCAAATGAACCAACCAGCTAGCTAATAGAATGCGTAACTAACAAAATGACAGCTCTTGGTTTTTTACTGGCTATATGGATGTATGGATGGCTGTATGACGCAACAGACACTAATGAATATCTGATGCACTGTTTGTGGTTTTCAGATGTGTATCTGGATCCAAACGAAGAACAGGCAAGCTAAAGTGGAACTTCTGTTTAGAGAACATATGCCAGCACATTATTGCACACGATGTTTATTGTGTTGGTAATTTGTGGGTTTCAGGACGACGATGATGATTTATATCTAGAGCCGGAAGCTGGTACGTTGCAGAACACCTCACAGCGTCAAACTATTTACTCTAGCTTTCATTGCTACATTATCTATCATCTTACCATACAATAAGCCCACCCACCTTCAAGCCAGCATCACCTTGGAAGTTTCTGATTTTTCTTTCTTGCTCCATAGCCTGTTCTTCTGCCTCCCCCCAAAGACTGCTTCCCAAAAGTGCCGCACCTCTCTTCATACCAGTGTAAGACCACCTCGCCTCATCTTTAACAGACACACGCACACACAGGGCCTGAGGCTTTAGCAGGCGGCAGCTGTCTGTGAGTCTGTCCAGAAGGATAACGACGTGATGTGTTTAAAACGCTCTGTTTTCTACCTACAGAATGAAGCCCCCGGTACCCAGAGCCATGTCTGTGAGTGGACCCCCCCATCCCCATTCACATCTATATCTACGTGGTGCTATTCAGCCTGAGCAGGATGTAGACGCAGTGCTCAAGTGTACATCCGTTTCCTATTCTTGTTTATTACGTCTGTTTTTCATAGATATTTGTTTTTACTTCCAGAGTGTCCACATACCTTCATTTAGTGAGCAGAAAACAAGTAAGACCACCTTGTCTACTTATAAGGCTCTAAATGCCCATAAATATCCCCATTAACGATGGTGATTCCACCAAACTAGCCCCTTACTCCGATGGAAGACGGACCTCGATTCCTGGAAAAAATCCTCCATCGTCCCCCGTTGCTAAACCGGGCATTCTGGAGGCTAAACACAGGTAAGAGCTTAGGTAGTGTGTTGTTGGCAAACCAGAGTGCATTGCTCCCCACCCCTCCGTTGGGAAGTGTTTGCAGTGTTGCCTCCTACTGGGCGTAGACCTCTGGTTAATTTTGAAACTATTGGACAGCGTTTAACCAATCGGCAACCAGCTGCAACAACTGTTTAGATCGCCTCACTCAAGTTCTACAATTATTTCGAAACACACTTGACTTGACGTCATCTCAGTAACCCACCCTGATTGGTCCGCCAGCAGGGTGGCTGTGAAAATGCTAATACAAACAGAGTTTCCAGACTATAATCTCAGCTACTTTCTTTTGTATCTGAGGGCGGAAATCTGTCTAAAACAGCCTACCACTATACACCTTCATCTCTCCATCTCATCGCTATAGCACTGTTTGAGATAAATAGGAAGATTAGCCCTCTTGGACCCCTAGCTTAGCTACTTCTAGTGGCTGCTGCAGCATGCATGTTCATACTGGTTTGTGCTGGTGAAGTGCTGGTCCAGGCTGGTTCATACTGGTTAGTGCTGGGGTAGTGCTGGTCCAGACTGGTTCATACTGGTTAGTGCTGGTGGTGCTGGTCCAGGCTGGTTCATACTGGTTTGTGCTGGTTTGTGCTGGTCCAGGCTGGTTTATACTGGTTAGTGTTGGTGTAGTGCTGGTACAGGCTGGTTCATACTGGTTAGTGCTGGTGAAGTGCTGGTCCAGGCTGGTTCATACTGGTTTGTGCTGGTTTGTGCTGGTCCAGGCTGGTTCATACTGGTTCCAACATACAAAACCTACCTTATGTGACCAGCAATGCTGGGTTTTTTAGCAGGGAATTACCCTTAACAAACAATAGCCCTTATGTGTTTCTTTCAGCATACTACGCCTCCCTATAATGGAGCCGACGCCAGCAGGTAAGCTCTTGTCAGAGGAGCAGGCATATAAGGTCACTGACAGATGCGGTCCAGGCTATGGCCAGCACGGGCTATGGCTAAATACTGCACACATAACTCTTTGCTCTCTCTCCCTGTTACGTGTTCTCCGCATGCTGTGATAGGACCCAAACCGACGGGAAACGAGGTAGGCATTGATGTATTAGAAAAACAGGTATTTTTTAGTGGTGTTGTTAAATTATTGTCGCATTCAAATAATGAGATCCCATATTGCAGAACCAAGAATGGTTCCCTCGAAACTGCAAGAGAAAGACGGCAGAAGACCTCCTTCAGAGAGTCAACATGGTAGGAAAATATTATGGGATTGTTTTTAAATGGGCATAGAGAGCCTAATGCTGCTTTCACATGGAACACAACAGACGATAGACGGCGAACACTTTCTGGACGGCACGGCATAAAAGCCCAACGGAATGGCAGTTGCTGTGGCGATGTCGCATTGTTTACAAATAATTTAATAAAAATATATTCAACACTTACAATTATTTAGTAGCAACTGTTTTAATGTAATTATTTCTGCATTGTATAGAGTATTCTATTGTTGCACCAAAATTATTACCTTTTCTTTGTCTATGTTTTCTCCGTGTGTGAGAGAGCTACGAACATCCGGTTGTAAATGCCGTCGCAGAGGACGGCAAAACGTTATAATATTTTAACTTTCAACTGCGTGCCGTTTGCAGTTGCCGGCGTCTGCATTTTTTTGCCGGCCATAACTGATTTTGCCGTCCTGCTCTCATCCGCTAACATGATATCTGGTTTGCCGTGTTCCATGTGAACGCAGCTTAAGTCACGTCTGCATTCCGAGGCTGAGTCAGAGGCCATCTGGCCTGGCTTGCTGTAACTGGAACACTGAATCATATGAACAGTATATTTTGGGTATTGGTTGGAACCTGCGTTACAAACATCAATGTTCTTGTCTCATGTCTCCTCAGAGCAAACGTGTTGAGTGGCATGTATCGCTCTCTACTTCTGTCCAAACAGTGTTCACAAGCTGATACTTTACATTCTCTGTCCCCCCTCCCCGAAATCCATTTGTGTTTTGTACATACACGCAAGAAAGTATACACCCAAAGTCAGCCACGATGAAAAAACTGTGCATATGTGATTATCCACAATTTCTGCCAAATTCTCATCTTCCATTCATCTTCTTGCTGTTCCTTCTCCTTCTCTCCTATTTCTATACTTTCTTCTCGTTCACTTTGCCCCCCCCACTCTCTCACCTTGTGGCCCGTCTCGTGGCTGAAGGACGGGGCCTTCCTTATCCGCCACAGCTCCACCCAGAGCACCGGACAGCCATACACGCTGGCTGTGCTCTACAGCCAAAAGGTGTACAACATCCCCATCCGCTACGTGGAGGGGGTGCAGGGGTACGCGCTCGGGAAGGAGGGCAAACAGAACGAAGAGGTGAGACCAAAGATATTGGAATATTAGCAAGAAGTAATGTATTTCAATGGAAGCAAAAATGGAGCGCTCTTAAAATGAATACACTTTTTGTCCAATTCACCAAATATCTCCTCGCATTGCGATAGCGTACCCTTTTCCGTGTGTGTTGACAAAATAATGCGATACTGTAAATAGGAAGATAAAGTGGTGAGCACCGCTCACATCATCAAAGCTGTAGTACCACCAGAGTACTGACCTTTGCTTCGCAATGTGTTTCAATGTGTGAGGCGGCACTGCGGAGGGATATTGTTTTGAGCTTGAAGTTAGCAAGTTCTCAAGAATGACTGACCTTGTCTTTAAGTGGGCGTGTCACCAACAGAACTTTGTCGTGGAGGCTATAGGCAGCGCCCAGACAGCTAGATCTACCACGCATGGCCTGAAGCAAAGTCAATTTCCCACAAAACTATTTGCTTCAGAATACCGTTGTGACCTCAGATTGATCGTAGGTGCTTTGTAATTCATGTAATGTACTATAAAAACGCATTAACAGAGAGAGATAATGGGATATATTATGGTGACATCAATGGGAACGCTGAAAGAGTCCACTGCCGCAGAGCACAGGTGGGGTTAAACCATATATGGGTTAAACAGACTGCGTGGGGTAGAAGGCTACACAGGAGTGGATTTTCAAGCTTCTCCCATCACACTCCCACACACAAATAAAAAATGAGAATGATAAAGACGGGGAAATATCCCATCCCATCCCAATTCCCAAAAACGTACTCCCATTCCCTCCCACCCTATCAGAGTAAAAAAATACAGTACAGATCACAGCATGCCACCCATTGTTGACGAAAAAATTAGAAGATGACAACATTGTTTGTTATTTTGATGTTATAACTGAAAGCCATCTTACATTATTCACATTCCACAAGTCATTCCACATTTCACATTCACAAGTCTTTAATTCAATGCAAATTGAGTTTGTGAACATTTAAACAAAGGAATAATGAAAGACATACACGCACACACACATTATATAACCAAATACATTTTGTTTTTCGCGGCTATGTTTGTTTTTCCACGGCTAAGTGCATCTTATATTCTGTTATATTATTGGCGATTGCCAATACCATGCCAATTTGATTCATTTCCGCCATCAACTGTTTCGGGTGTGGAACACATCATTCACTTAACCGGCCACACCAAAACAAACAGGAGAACATAAATAGACATTAGCCACTGTTTATTAATATAAATGTATGTGTGCATAAAGTTGTGCATCATAGTGTTATTACTATTCCCGCTCCCGCCCACTCCCACTGACTTTTTTTTCTGTCCCGTTTCCCAACCCGTGGGAATCACGCAGCATTCCCGAATGAAATGTCAAATGTAGTTTGGAGCATAGAGGTGATGTATTTTCAAAAAGTGATTTTTTTTTTTTTTTGTGGGGCCTAAACTGAGGAGATGCTGGAGGCATTTCACTGTGACCTCTTCAAACTATTAATGTGCTAGATGTGCTAATGGAGTCACACTAGTGGAGTGTACCTTTATAAGAAAATATAAAGACATACAATATAGAAACATACTAAGACAAAAGCATACGTTTGAGAAAGTTGTGACTGTGGAGCATGTGGAGCATGTGGAGCATGTGCGGGGGGAATGGCGTCCCAGAGTCTGGGGGCAGAGCAGCTAAAGGCCCAATGTTGCATGCTATACAGACAGGAAGTTTGATTGATTCATTAAATCTGTGCAAATGACGACAGACAGGTCAGTGTTGTTAACAGACTGACCTGAAGGACATTCTCTTTCACAGATTTTTAGCAATCTTCAGGAGATCATTTCCCATCACAAGAATAACCAACTGCTGCTGATTGACAGCAGGAGTCAGGCCAAACACACGACGTACCTCACTCACCCTGCATATCCTTAGATCTACACTACTCAAAGCATCCTCGTACGAAGATGAATATCGCCCAGGGATGTTATTATAGGCAGTATCTCCGTTTTGAGCTGCTGTCAATATGCCCTGCTTTAAACTAGCACAAAGGTGGATTCAGAATGATATTGTTTGTTGTGTCTTGACATTTCCATGCCATTATTTCAGCATCATAGAGTCCTCTTAAAAGCTTAGTTTATTTAACGTGTCACATATTTGAGCATACTATACTTTGTTATCCAATGTTATATGCCTATATCATTTAACATTTCTTTTATTTTACAATGTTGTGTTACTGGTTTTATGATAACATCTAGTAGATGTGCGCGTCTGTCTGTCTGTCTGTCTGTCTGTCTGTCTGTCTGTGTCTACATATATGCCTACAGTAGACACATATATATATTTGATACAGACAGTATATGTTGTTGTGACCAATAAACACTTAAACCATGAATAAATAAACCTTTTTAAAAATAGGCTATCGGCTGTGGTGGAGGTGAATAGTGTCTACACAAATTCTACTCTAAAATAGCCTGAAGTATGTTACTTTTATGCTACTCTAGGCCTACATTTGTCCACTTTTGACTTAGCGTTTGAAGCAAAGGTGTAGCAAATAGTGTTTGTTGTATTTCAGGGCATTAGACTATAGGACACACAATTCATATAATGTATTCTAGTAGTTGTGGTTTTCATCGTGTTCAATAAAGAAATTGCCTTATTTGGAATACGGTTTTGGACCGTGGTAAAGGCAGTTTTACGTTTAATATTCAGACATTCAGATGTGCCGCAACTTTGTGGTCGGTCTTCACATAACCAGCGCAATTTGAAATTAAAAAATATTCAAAACTTTATTTCAAATAATCATGAACTGTGTTTTTTGTAGGGCATCTCACTGAGCTAAATAACGTTTGTTTGAACTTTCTGACACATTCAGAAAAAACTATTGAAAATAGAAAATATCATAAAAAAACGTTTTAACCCACCAATACTGGTTATCTGTGCTACTACTTTCAAAATAACATCAGTATCTATAAAAAGCAGCACATTTCCATTTCTTCTGATCAGTTAAACATCTGTTTTAGGTTGATAGGTGATGTAGTCAGTCTTAAATACGTTGATTATGTACTTTGTGGACGCTCCCTTACATCTGAATGTCTGAATATCAAACGTAAAACTGCCTTTACCACGGTAGAAAACCGTGATTGTTGTCGCATGACTGGCATACTGTAACCCTGAGTAACTACTTTGTTGAAGGTTCAATAAAGTTTTGCATAATGTCTCATCTCTTGGCAAATGCTATCATGCCACGAAAACAACATTACATTGGCCTTTAAAATATGCAAATACATGTATTTTGTATTGCCAATTGCCTACTGACCAGATGTAAGGAGACTGAGTATGCGAAATGAACGTAACGATGCAGATATAGTTGATGAAGAAAATGTGTGATGAATATATATATATTTTTCATGCTATAGGCAGCCATACGTTTTTGGGGTGTGGACGGGGTGTTCATCCCGCACATGATGCTGCATAAATCGTGAGAAGGTGGGGCGCAGGTCACTGATTTCGAAGTTGGTGAAACGGAAGAGAGAGAAGGGGCTGCGGCGGAAGGGTACCCAGAGAACATCCGTTTTTATTGGTAGTAATAGGATAACCTACGCCGCTATTGTGTCAGTCTAGTATTGCCTAATAGTGACTGTAGTAGCCTAATCGTAGAGCCTATTTAGCTTTCTCGGGAAGGTCTGACTAAAGGGGAGGAATTCATAGGGCTTGGTATGATTGAAGTGGACTAGTTTTCTCAGCGGAGGTGCATAGTCTTTGGTTCATGATTGTTGTAAGGGGGCTACTGAATGGGAGCAGTTGCTGGATACGTGTGATACCAACGCAAGTTACCCTGCCTACCTCCTGACCGTAATATTAGTTTTGGGAAACGTAAACGGCGCAACCGGTACAAGACCACACACATTACTCCTTTCCCCCCTTTCCCCTTTCCTTTTTGATCGGCTCTTCACACAAAAAGATTCAAGAATGGCCCAGATACTGCCTATTCGTTTTCAGGAACATCTGCAGGTAAGGCGACCGCAAAAGCGAAAAAATGACCGGCGGGTTTTATCAATATGCGTTGCTTGTTGTTTCCAAAGGTCCGCAACCACCCAACACATGTCGAATTTAAATGGAATCTGAAATGGGGGTTCAGGGCAGTGCTCAATATAGCTACAGGCCTAGCTTTCTCCTGCCGGGCAGATGATGACTTGTAAAAATTGAACACTCAGGCTTCAATGCGGTCCCCGCGAAAACGCCGCAATTCCCTAAAAGTGGCTACCGCCGCTGTCATTTAACGCACCGTGTTGAATATGCGGTGTTTTGACACTGTTGTTGAGGAGGGTCTGTAGCTGTGCATAGGAACTTAACTTAAACCCGCATGACAGCAGATACATGGTAGCGTATGCGGCTACCATGTTATTTCGAGGCATGCTACTGTCATGTTCCTTTGGAATATAGCCTATTACCAATTCCCACAATTACCAGTATTGTTTAATGTGCTTAATGTAGTAGCATATACGAGCCCCCTTTTTAAATGTGGCTGCAATGCAATGCTTGTGTGGTGGACTGAAAGCATCAGTGCACTGTGAAATGTGATCTTTCCAACAACGTTTATAGCGTCAGAAGGGCCAAGATGTATATGTAAACGCATCAAGGCATAACTAACCCGTTTACATTGCGTGTGTGTGTGTGTGTGTTGAACAATTAAACAACTCTTTCCGGAGGTTGCTAAAATATTGCACCTTTTCGCGCGTCTGAGAAGGAGCATTTATCAATGTCCCATGACTTGGTGACTTGCAGCCACATTGAGAAACTTTCTGATGCGTTTGAACCCCTCCTCTTTGGGAACATGTTGTTATGGTAACACAGGGCAGTCAAATGGCCTTTCAATATAAAAGCATAAACTCCAACTAGCTCTCTCTCTCTTTCTCTCTCTCTCTCTCTCTCTCTCTCTCTATGGCCAGCAGTCTCTACTTACTAAGATAAAGGTCGTTATTCCTCAAACTGTGCCAGTCAAGAAAGATACATATGTTATGCCTGAGCATCTGGCATCAAGGCCAAACACATGCCGATGTTTATTACAGCCAAGCAGCAACACCATCTTATTGCATTTAGACACCTCAAATAAGATAAGACACATTTGTAAAAGTAGTCTCTTGGCCCTCCACATCACATATTGTCCCTTGGCTGGTCTCCAGGTTCAAGATCTCTAGTGCACACACGTTAAACACCTAACAGAACCACAGTCGTAATAGCTGACCTCATTTGATGTTGTGTTAAAGTTACTCTGCGTTATCTGCGAATATACATCTGTTTAAATCTGGCATTTTGGCACAGATAAGCTAAATCTGCTTTATATTCCTACTACCTTGAAAGTTTGGCTCTACTCATACCCCCCCCTTCCCCTCCTAGTGTATCTAGGTGGCTCCAACTGAGTAAGAAATGCTTGGAATTTGCAAACCCAGGGCTTTGAGATTCAAGATGTATAGCTTTTGTTGGTCTGGTATTTACAGCTCTCTCCGCTTTGCATGCTCACTCTGCCAGTGACCCAGACCAGAAAGAACCAATAGAAAGAACCGATAACCCCTAAAAAAAAATTCTCAAGAGTTATGAGAAATGTTAAATCTGAAATATTTAGTCAGCTATTTCAACAAATTGTAAGATAATTCACGTTTTGTAATATTCACCAAATATCTCTTTGCATTTCTCTATTTTACCATTCTGTGTGTGCTGAAAATAGAATCTGATACTTTTACACAGTCCTGGCTCCATAAATAAGAACACAAAGTGGTAGACTCTGCTCATAATAACAACGCTGCTTGGCTTCGCAATACATGTCAATGTTTGTGGGGCGGAGATTCAGAGGTATTTTGTTTTGATTTGACCTTGATGTTAGCAAGCGTTCTTAAGAAGGAACTGCCTTGAGGTGTTGCCTTGCTGCCACCAACAGTAGCGCATGCCTTTTTATAAGTGGAGTTGGTCTACTTTGTGCTTCTTCTTACAGTACTAACATTTTGTGCAAGGTTTGGTGTCTTTTCCTGCCTGCCAGGAGACTAACATTGGGCGGTGGTAACATTTCAGTGTGAAATGGGGATTTGTGACACAGAAGCTGTGATTTAAGCGAAAAATGATAATCTTCTTAACTTTGCAGGATTTAGAAAACTAGCTCTTGCTGAAGATGTAGTGCATAGCCATGTGTGGGGTAAATAGCGTTAAGGCTCACATCTTAAATAATAATGTACATGGCAATTGTGAGGGACCCACACCATTATTAGCAAATAATATCACTCAACACCTGTACGGTAGTGAAGCAGGGCATGTCTCCTCCTGTCATTAACACCCTGTAGTCCTTGTATTTACTTAAATGTCTAATGGCCTGATGTCTAGGGTGAGCATACCAGGGCTGTGTGAGCATGTTAGTACTGATTACTGCTCCTTTACTTTTCACACTTTTATTTGTATTTTATATTTTTATGTATGCTAATGTAGTAGTCGATTGTTTTATATTCTGTGTCTTTGTATTCGTAATGAAAGATGTCCTTGAGTGTCTTGAAAGGCGTCCTCAAATCAAATGTATTATTATTTTTTTTATTATTACTATGTTAGGCTATTAATTGACTTCATGGATTAGGGCCATGTGCCCTAGTTTGTACAACAATATCTGGACCAATTGTAGGGAATGTTAAAGCAGCCTCCAGACTGTTGTGTCCTGGATTATAGTGTGTTCTGGAACAGAATAACATATGGCAGAACCATATCCCTCTGAAGTAAGAAATGAAAGATGTTGTGAGACTCATTTGCAGCTTTATGCTGCTTGCTATTAACTAACCTACAGTAGCAATGATGTTGCACTGTATGTGACAGAGTCTGTCCCGCCCAGGCGGGACGTGAACCCTGCACCCGCGGATTAGAGGGCGAATGCCCCATCAAGGGAGGCTAAAGCCCGAGGACTCCAACATCTGACACTAGAGCATTTTTGAGGTGTCGGAGAACGAGGTTTACGTAACTGCACAGCGCTGCCGGGTGGTCACTATTATACTTCCCTGCCATTGGTGTGTTTCATGTCCTGGTGGGATCAATCCTCAATTGAACTGTGTGTGTGTTGTGTGTGTGTCTGCTCTGTATTGATTAAATGGCATCACAAAATCAGACTAACAGATGCAATGGGCAGATGAGGTAAGTATCTGTTTCCAAGCGTAGTAAATTGCATTAGAAGAAGGGAAGAAGCAAAACAGACAGTGATTTAACGTCAGTCCAATAGAACACAATATTTTGTGAGTGTAACTGTGTCATTCACATATCACAGGCCTAATGCTACGCAAGCAAGGCTTTTTAAAATGCAGTTTACGATCATATAATCTTGTGAATATTACATTGTTTGTGTGTGGACTTAACCAAAACGCCACAACGACACTATGCGCCCACTTGCCGTGGACATATTGATTTTATCTTTTGGACAGATTATAACCTGGGGAAGATTGCATCGCATGTTAATTAGGAATGCTCTCACACTGACTGCAACACGTTTCGAGTTTCTTTCCGCCTACTAGCAATTTTCGAGTGTGTGTGCGTGTGTGTGTGCGTGCGTGAGTGTGTGTGTGTTAGGGAGGAGGGGGTGGATTGATTTGTCTTTGGTCACGTTGGTGAGGTCATTACTATACAGAGCTAGCTGCGTATTTTGCCGCTAGTACTGTAGAGCTAGCTGGAGTGTTTAGGCCTATGGATATATACAGTATTTTCTTTTAGCATGATTGGTTGTGTAGGCATTTCCTTGTGTTGAATTTCACTGCTTAACCACAGGACTGCATACGGAGTCAGATTAGATTGCCTCTGTTCTCTATCCCCCTTGTGTTTAGTACAGTCCAGGGCAGTCTATATGATGTTTATATAGCCTAATTAGGGACCTGAGCAGAGAATTTACATCAATCTCTCTCTCTCGCTCTCTCTGTGTGTTGTAGTCTGAGCTCCTCTGTTCACATAGCCTGTGTGTGTGTGTGTGCGTGCGTGCGTTCCATACATCCCAACTACATGGGCCCTTTTGGAGCATTTGTTTTGGTCTGAGATGCTGGTGCGCTTAGTGTGACATCTAGTGGTAGAAAGTCATACAGCACTACTTTAAATCTGCCCTGTCTCTCCATTCATGTCTATCCTTCTGCTATCATCTATATTGTGGTGTTCTACCCCTTTCATTCAAACGGGGGTGTTGGCAGCGTGAGTAGAAACACAGTGGCGTAGCTCTCTCCCAGGACCCCCCCCCCCCCTTTCCTTATTTATTATTTTTCTCTTTAGTTAGTTTTTTTTTTTTACACTTCGTCCTCATACTTTCCAAGGCCTTTATGGAGTGTGTGTGCCTGTGTGTGTGTGTGTGTGTGTGTGTGTGTGTGTGCACGCACGCACGCACGCGCGAAGAAATCAAAACCTGTGACCTTTTTTTTCTAACGAGGATGGAATCTTATTCCTGGAAAATGATTCACTGTGTGGACGCTTGGCCACAGCTTCCCCCTTCATCACGATGATCACTATAGGCCATTGTTCACCCTGGCCACGCTATTCACATCCGTCCTGTTATTCACTCGCAAAGTTGTGATGTAAAAGGCCCAGCAGTTGAGCTTAGTTCTACTGACCACCAGAGCAAACCGTAAATAGTACTGTCCTTGTTATATTGGCACACCAGATTCTTTTCCTCTTGCCTCAGATTGTATAATAGAATCTGTTATTCCCATCTTGGACATCAGATCTTATGGGTCCCCACTGGTCACTTTGGTAACACAAAATATCACTTTACTAATCCAGGGGGGGCTGTGAAACCGTTACATTTTACACACAGTAACTGCAAGGCAGTTAGACAACTGCCCTGCTGTTCTGTGTTCATGCAAGCGCCAAATAAGGAGAAGCATTCACTGCCTTGTCCACTAGGGGCAGCACGTTAGTAGTAGGCTGTAGGTTAGTGCACTGGCACGCACGCACACACGCACACAATCTCTACAATGGCACACAGTATTGGGGGCGTCCTTGTGATGTGTCTAATTCTTGACACAGATTCGCATTCAAACTACCTGGCAACAGTATAACACATTCCTCTTGACCAAGGGATTTCATGGCACTAATGCATCATGCTCCAATTCTGGAATTATGGTATTATGCTCAGGTATTTTGGGTTGTGGAAAAGCCCTGGCCTATGTTGGTGCTTCCCCCTCCCCCCCACCCACCCCATAGTGCAGTACTAGTATAGGCCAATGAACATGTCTGTGTTCGAATGAGCCATCTGGAATAACTCAGGGTGGGCAGGATGGTCTAGTGGTCTGGGTGTTGGGCTTCCAACCAGAAGGTCGTGTGTTCTAACCCTGGTGTTGATCTAAGTATTCATGAGCAAGATGCCTAACCCCCTAACTGGTCCTGGTGATTGGTTTGATTGGTTGCACCCTGCATGACAGCAACAACCACCAACCATTTAATGTGAGGCAAAATAATGTAAATGTTAAAAGTTTTGGTTAAAAGTGAAATGCCATTTACCATGATCAGGCACTTTAAGTAAACTTTCATGGAAACATATGTAATTAAACACAATCTCACCGTGTGAGATTCCCTTCAGGGAAAATGTTAAATCATATATTAAAAGTCTTAATGTATTATAAATTGTATTGTCAATGTTGTTATGGTTAACGTAACACGCCTGGCTGTTGCATGCGTCCAGTTGCAGAGCCTGGGGGTGAATCCGGCCAACATCGGCTTCAGTTACCTGACCATGGAGTCGGACAAGTTCATCTGCATCCGGGAGAAGGTGGGCGACCAAAACCAGGTTGTGATCGTGGACCTGTCTGATCCCACCAACCCCATCAGGAGGCCCATCTCTGCGGACAGTGCCATCATGAACCCCGCCAGCAAGGTCATCGCACTGAAAGGTAGGAGGAAGGATGTGGACTGTGGCGTTGTGGGCGGAGCCTCCTCGGCCACACGCGTTCAGCGCTGGACGGGGAACGTCGCCGTTGTGGGCGGAGCCTCCTCGGCCACACGCGTTCAGCGCTGGACGGGGAACGCCGCCGTTGTGGGCGTAGCCTCCTTGGCCACACGCGTTCAGCGCTGGACGGGGAACGCCGCCATTGTGGGCGGACGCAGCTTGTTAGTGGCGTTAACGTTAACACACAGCCAGGGCTCGACATTGCCGGGTGCCTGGTACCCGCGGCAACACGATTTTACATTTTTGCCAGCAACGATGCCCAGCCAGTGTCCATCTTAATTAATTTTTATTTTACTTTATGCTGCAGTATTGTAGACTATACTTAGGATATAATCCAAGCACTAGGGTTGAAACTGTTGGCGTTCAAGATATACACGGTTAAATACCCGACTGTTAGTGCCGTTTCACTTTATCTTTTAATAATCATTGTCTGAAAAAGCATCTGAGTTGAGGGTGCGTTGAGGCAGGAATTGTTTATCTGTGAATAGAGTTGATCAGCCATCATGTGCTGTGGTGAGAGATGCCTTATGCTCTGTTTCCGCACACCCCCTCTACCCCGTGCTATAAATATGCAAAGTGCACTGAGTCCTGTCGCTGTCGGTGGCAGAACGCACTAAATTGGCTGCGTTCGCATCGATTGTCCTGCCTCCCAGTCCAGCCTGTGGAGCACAGACGCGTCCGCTGATTGGGGAAGATTGGGTCTGTAACGCTTACTTCTTCTGGCACAGACCCTCTCTGTTTCCCCGTGCACGCCCTCGTCCTGCTCTCTGATTGACACTTTGCTTTCTCTCCCTTGCACTCTGTACTTTTCTCAGACGGTGAGTTGCTTGCTGTCTGTCTGTCTGTCTGTCTGTCTGTCTGTCTGTTGTGATGACACAGTAGCCATGTCTCTCTCATAAAAGCCTGGCTGAACTCCTCTTCCTCGGAGCTGAGCCAGCCACTAATCCACGCAGGAAATCAGAAATGTTTTGGCTTTTCACGGCAGATAACATTCCAGAGGGATTGTCTCCACGGCGACGTCCCTTCACCCATCCCTCCGCCCCCCCCTCCTCCCTTCTTCCCCATCTTCTTTTCCCCGTTCATCCACACTAGAGCCATGTAGAAGGGAGTGGTGCCAACGGAAGTTTGAAATTCTCAATGGTCACATGATTCATTGAGACGTAACACAGTTCCAGGAAGTGCTTGGCGGGCATTTGAGCCGATAAATACAGATACATGACGCCAGTTTTTGTCAATTAGTAGTAAACGTGCAACAATTTACATGTATTTATAATTCATAGGGTGCTTCTTGAATTGATGGCTAACTTCCGGGAATTGTTACCAGGTTCCACGCCCCGTCATTGCTGGGGGAAAAAAACGGTCCATTTGGATGAACGGAGTTGATGCGACTCTCTCTTCTATATGGCTCTGGTCCACTTTAAAGTCCACTGACATTTACTCTTTTATGAGAACTATACATGTGTTGGCATGACCGGTCATTTGCTGGTGGTAGTGTATTGTGTGGTATGCATCATCAGATATCACACGCCGTGAAATGGGTCTGCGTTTGCACGCCTTTGTAAGTATGCATAAGGCAACCAGGAGGTATGTCGTGTATGTATCGTGTGTTAGTGGTGATCTTCAAAACAAGTCTCGATGTACACCAGAACATCGTCATCTCTCTCTGTTTGTTGATAACCACAGCACCATTAAGAGCCCGTAATAGATCTGTCACTTAAGTGAGACACTTCACATTGTCCGACCGTCTCAATATACGGGACGCTGCAAAAAACACAAATCAAGTATGTTTTTCATATTTTCACGATTTACCTCTTTGATATTGTTATTGCAAAATATGATTATATGAAACTTCACACCTTGCCTGTGAATTTTCACACTGCTGTCCCAATGCTGTTCTGGTATTCAGGAGATGTTCTGCATGTCATCTCAATGTGTCATACAAAACCTTCCTAACTAATCATATTGATGGTCACACTTTATTATATTTTTTATTTATGCATCATAAAAACATTTTTCAATCTTGTCTCACTCCTATACAACAAGCCCAAGTATGGTAAAAACATTGACGAAACTCTGTGTCCATTATTTGGATTTTAACTTGGTTTGTATGCTAATTAAATGTTAACGGTCAAAAAGAAGTATTTAATTTTTTCGGGCTGCCTTCACCTCTCGGTTACTTTATGGCATGTGGGGTGGCAGTGGCGCCTGCGTTGTGGGGAGGCGGGTCACTGGTTCCAACCATGGAACTATATAATAACGTTTCCAACACCGCTAACTCCTGACTAGGGGTGTAAGAAAATATCTATTACACGATCCTGTACAGATTCTCTAAAACATGTATGATAAATTAAAAACAAATTGGTCAAATTAAAGATGTACTCAATTTATTTGTAAAAGGGACAAAATACATTGACCTCAAAATAGAGGAAACATGCTTGTTACCACATTTAGTTTAAAGCAAATTTCCATCTGCAGTCCCTGAGCAAGTTTACATAAGTGTTTCTGTTATTTTTTGCAGTGGGTTCATACATTAGCATTGCTGTGACAGTTTTCCACAAATTGCTTACAGTATCGCAATATATCTAATTGTGGCTCGTGTGTGTGTGTATATATGTGTGTGTGTGTGTGTATGAATATAAATAAATAAATAATAGAGCCGATACACAGCCCTACCACTGACCAAGTGTAGAGGTGTCCATGAGCAAGACGCCTAACCCTAATTGCTCTCGTTGGTTAGATGGTGCTTGCGTGCCCAGCTGATGCCACCGTCAGTGGGTGGATGTGAGGCTATACTGTACAGTGCTTTGAGTGGCCTGGATGGTTGGAGATGTGCCATATCTGCAGTCTATTTACAATTTGACATGTCATCTTTGCCCTCCCCACCTGCTTCACAGCCGCCAAGACCCTGCAGATCTTCAACATTGAGATGAAGAGCAAGATGAAGGCCCACACCATGACGGAGGAGGTCGTGTTTTGGAAGTGGATATCTGTTAACACCGTTGCCTTGGTAACCGACGCGGCCGTCTACCACTGGAGCATGGAAGGGGATTCCCAGCCTACCAAAG
The DNA here is from genome assembly GCA_026546735.1 of Forbesichthys agassizii. Taxonomy (NCBI): domain Eukaryota; kingdom Metazoa; phylum Chordata; class Actinopteri; order Percopsiformes; family Amblyopsidae; genus Forbesichthys; species Forbesichthys agassizii. The sequence continues at coordinate 5,746 of JAODLL010028192.1, read as the reverse complement.
TGTTCGATCGGCACGCCAGTCTGACCGGATGTCAGATCATCAATTACAGGACCGACGAACAGCAGAAGTGGCTACTGCTGATAGGAATATCTGCGCAGGTTTGAGAACGCACATTTCCACACCAGATCACAACAGATAAAACATATTATGCTCGCACGCACATGCATGCGTTGTTCTCCACTCGAGTGTGCTAAGGCATTACATGCTGTATCGAGTCGAGAGACATACATTGGGCACACATCTGTTTTGTCCACTTAGCCAGCAGGACCAGAGTTTGGTTGGTTGTTGTTGATGATGATAATAATAATAATAATAATAATAATAATAATAATAATAATAATAATAATAATAATAATAATAATAATATTATCTTGATTTAAATAGCACTTTTCATACAGAATTGTAGTTCAAAGTGCTCAACAGAGAGGGAATACTGCACACTAGTTGCGCTTCCCATAAACAAATACAGAAAAAAACCATAGTTAAAATAGTTAAAGGAATCAGATTTTTTAAACAATTCAATAAAATACAAATTTTAAACGGGTGCATAAAGCAATACAGTAAATATACATAAACATTATACTGAAATGACATGCGTCAATAAAAACGGTTAAAGGAATCAGATGATAGAAATATGATTTTTGCTGCCATGTCAGAACGTCAGCCCCATGGTATAGCGCCATGCTAATCTAGTGGAGGACGTGCATATTCCTGTAGCAGTTTAGTTATACAGCAGTCTTTTATGGCTGTGACCGGGCCTTCCATGCGATTTTTACATAATACGATACTGAAATAACATAACAACTAAAATAAAGTAATAAAGAAAATAGGTTGACAACAGATTTAGATAGACAACGTTGCACATGCACCATTATCTGTATCAGTTTAGCAGTGCAGTATATTGCAGTTACAAGCTAGCTAAAAGCTAATTTGAACATCTATAGGTAGTGAGTTCCATAGCTTGAGGGCATAGTTGATAAAGGCTGCCAAGCAATGATATTGGTATAACGAACAATTGATGTCATATGAAAATAGGGGAACAACATTGTTTACATGACTCTGACTGACAATAATATAGTTTATTGCAGTTTTTTCTGAGACAATATATCACAACAGCATAACATAAAAAATGTGTTATCGTGACAGGCCTAACCATTTCTCTCTGGGGGCATTATTAATTGGTATTTTGTGCAATAGATTAATCCCCAAGTACCTACCATCAATTTGAGGCCACAATGGTATTACTGCAGCAAACTGTTTTTGGGGTAAATTGACTTTGTTTCAGGCCATACACAGTAGATTCATCTGTCTGGGCGCTGCCTACGTCGGTCTCCACAGCGAATGCCAGTAGTGACACGCCCACTTAATAGACCGGAAGCGTTCCATTTTTGCTTCCATTGAAATACATGCTCAATGCTCCATCTTTATTATTCCAATATGTTTGGTGCCAACGTGCTCCTGGCTGAAGGAATGCTCTAATGTTGTGTGTTCTTCAGCATTGCAACCTTACGTGAGTCCTGCAGGGCTCATTGTTTCAGTGTGTTGTGAATAAACGGAAGCTCAGAATTGATGTTTCCCTTCCTTTTCACAATAGTAACCCTACCCACATCACAGGATTACCTGTTTGGTGTAAACTATGGCTGTACAAAGCCCTGTGTTTTGGCAGGGCCATGGGTTGTTGTTAGCTTGTTTTGTGTGCGCACCCGAGTGCGATGTTCACACACCAAACGACGTAGGGTACGTGTGAAATCACCATAAAATACACGCAATAGCTAGGCTTCACACATTGTGCCTTTTAAACATTAGCATTCCTCTACGACTGGACCAGACTGGATTATCCGTTCCGTCTTTCTGTTGGTCATTCTGGGTAATTCTCTCTGTCATTATGACTGTTTTCTTACCCCCCCCATTCCCCCCTGTCCTGCAGCAAAACCGAGTGGTCGGGGCGATGCAGCTGTACTCGCTAGACAGGAAGGTGTCCCAGCCCATCGAGGGCCACGCCGCGGCCTTCGGGGAGTTCATGGTGGAGGGCAACGCCAAGCCCTCCACCCTCTTCTGCTTCGCCGTGCGCTCCCAGGCAGGAGGCAAGGTGGGGGGACTCCAACTCATGAGCAGCATGTCCTTGGGGCTCGAACCAATGCACACACGCCCAGATTATAGAGAGGATTTTAGTCATGCTCGAGAACGCTTGCTAACTTCGAGCTCAAATCAAAATGAACTCCCATCAGGAGCTTCGCTCCCCCCCCCCCCACACACATTAAAACGCATTGTGAAGCGATGCCTATTGCATTGATGTTGTGTTTGACTTATTTACGGACTCAGGGTTATGTAGAAGTATCAGAATATGTTTTCAGCATGCACCAAGTGCTTACATCTTACAATCTTACTTATACAACGGACTGTACTTTTTAATACGACAATTCTGGAGCATGTTCCATTTAATGTGAGTGTTGCTTGTATACAGTGTTGAGTTAAGCCTCCCCTGTAATCCCTGTAATAACAGCCAAAGGCCCATAGGGGGTGACTATGTTATAGTTGGGTGTTGGTCTTGGTTGCCGTGCTTACACTGCCCCCCTGTGCATAATAATTCCAGCTGCATATCATTGAAGTGGGTCAGCCAGCTACGGGGAACCAGCCGTTTGCCAAGAAAGCAGTAGATGTGTTCTTCCCCCCGGAGGCCCAGACTGACTTCCCTGTAGCCATGCAGGTAAGGTGGAAGGCCCCCTACAGGCCGTTACAGTCATTGCCCTCCGTGCGCTGTTCTCCGGTTGTTCTCCGTTGTGCTCTCTCTCTCTCTCTCTCTCTCTCTCTCTCTCTCTCTCTCTCTCTCTCTCTCTCTCTATCTCTCTCTCTCTCTCTCTCTCTCTCTACAATTACATTTACAGCGTTTACAGACGCTTTTATCCAAAGCGACTTACATGCAGTACATTTGTCAACAGTTGGACAGGTCATACACCAGCAATCATAAGCTAACGATATATATATATATATTACAATAATTGCAACATCTTGTCGTCATGACTACTACTGCACCATATCAATGCCAATAAAAACCAAATGGCTAATGGCCTAAATATAATAAGTGCTTAATCATAAATTGCTTAATTGAAAAAGCAATTTGTGTTTAAGTGAAAAAGTAAATAAAGTAAAAAAAAGAGCATTTGAAGAAGAAACTTGAGATAGGAGTGTGTACTAAGAGGTGTCTCTCTCTCTCTTTCTCTCTCTCTCTCTCTCCCCCTCCCTCCCCTCCCGCCCCTCCTTCTCTCTAGATTGGTACGAAGCACGGCGTCATATACTTGATCACAAAGTACGGCTACATCCACCTTTACGACCTGGAGTCTGGAGTGTGCATCTACATGAACCGGATTAGCGCCGAGACCATCTTCGTAACGTCCCCCCATGAGCCCACCTCGGGAATTATCGGGGTCAACAAGAAGGGACAGGTGAGAACCCTGTGAAGATCGCTGCACTGTCTTACATGGCCATGGACTAACACATGCTCTTCTTAAAGGTGCACCCCTCAATTGTGTTTAAGTGCATCCAGTGTTTTGTTAAAACCTCTTCATCTCGAGCCTCCCTGTGGTGTGCGCACCCCCCCCCACCCCCCCCAGCTCTTCGAGTGAAGCTTATTTGTTAAAATACATGTGAGGTTGCTATTATTATTTTTATACACGCCTGGATCTGTGCGACATCTAGTGGCAGACAGGATCAAATATATATGTTTAAACCACAACCAATTACATTTCAATTAGAGGTTTCCTTTTTAAATCCGTACATTAATTAGACACACACTGTAAACGCAATCTTATGCTGTCCCGTCCACCATGGGGTCCCAGGTGCTGTCGGTGTGCGTGGAGGAGGAGAACATCGTCAACTACGCCACCAACGTTCTGCAAAACCCCGACCTGGGCTTGCGGATGGCCGTGCGGTCCAACCTGGCGGGTGCGGAGGAGCTGTTCGCTAGGAAATTTAACACTCTGTTCGCCCAGGGGAGCTACTCTGAGGCTGCTAAGGTGGCCGCCTCGGCACCCAAGGTATGTGGACCTTTTCAAGGTTACGTTAGGGATGCTGGAGAAAAGAGTAGGTAACGAAACAAAATAACACTTCCATAGGGTGTATATCATAGAGTTTCCTCTCTGAAGCTTCCACACTGGACACGTATTGCCGTGGTTAATTATAACAAGTCTACAGACCCCATGCCAGGTTTTTGTGAGAAAGACGACAACTCAATGGAGATCTAAGAGGAAACATTAGTGGCCAAAAAGAATGCCTCCTCGGTAGCTTGGAATTACTGTTGTACCAACAATATGTTGAAATAAAACGTATGTTGTAAGACTTAATATAACTTATTTATTTTATTTTGATGCATTTTTCCATAACGTTGCAATGTTTTTATTAAAATATCAAAAGTAATATCGATATCGCAATTTTCACGATCACATTTAGTAAATATCGGGCAACAATGGCGTTTGATGTGTGACCACGAGGCAGCATGATGTACGGCTGTGCGACCGCCTGCTACTGCCCTCTTACCGACCCCCCCCCACCCCTCTTCTCCAGGGCATCCTGCGCACGGCAGAGACCATCCGCAAGTTCCAGAGCGTGCCGGGCCAGCCGGGCCAGGCCTCGCCCCTGCTGCAGTACTTCGGCATGCTGCTGGACCAGGGCCAGCTCAACAAGTTCGAGTCCCTGGAGCTCTGCAGGCCCGTGCTGCAACAGGGCCGCAAGCAACTGCTGGAGAAGTGGCTGAAGGAGGATAAGGTAGGGCTGGATGCTCCCTCCGCACCTGGTGGGAGGTGTCGCGGGGGAAGGGGGGTGGGATACGTAGGAGGGTGCCGAGCGGGTGGACGTGTACGCGTGGTTATGTTATGCCGGCGTGTGGATGTTTATACGGCTTGGTTTTATTCTGCTGAATACATGTGTCTGCTCATTCTGTGTGAAAGTGCTACTAATGTTGACACACACTGTCCCCAGTTGATACACACACTGATAATAATAATAATTATAATAATAATAGAGGCTACACAGTACAGAGTTGCATAGATTTGGCACCTTCGAAGGTCAAGAAACCTGTGACATTGTGTTCCCAGTAGTGTCATGGGTGTTAACTGTGAGTTTCACCTCTCCACCCACACACACACCACAGCTGGAGTGTTCAGAGGAGCTAGGGGACCTGGTGAAGGCCTCGGACCCCACGCTAGCGCTCAGTGTATACCTCAGAGCCAACGTCCCCAGCAAGGTCATCCAGTGCTTTGCTGAGACCGGCCAGTTCCAGAAGATCGTTTTATACGCCAAGAAGGTAACGAGAGAGCCCTGCCCTCTTCAGACCTCCCACCCCTTTCCCCCCCACACACACACAGCTGTTCTGTCAACTGAAAAAATTTTTTTTTGTGTGTATGAATTTTATTTTGTGTTTGCTTCTAAATCTTTAATGTGTGTGTGTGTGTGGTGATTTCCAGGTGGGCTACACGCCAGACTGGGTGTTTCTGTTGAGGAATGTGATGCGGATCAGTCCAGACCAGGGACTGCAGTTTGCCCAGATGCTGGTTCAAGACGAAGAGCCGCTCGCTAACATCAACCAGGTACTAGACCAGACCTACGCATAGGGTTTACAGATCACTATGACTAGACTAGACCAGGTCTACGCATAGGGTTTACAGATCACTATGACTAGACTAGACCAGGTCTACGCATAGGGTTTACAGATCACTATGACTAGACTAGACCAGGCCTACGCATAGGGTTT
>JAODLL010028181.1:12081-23835 GCA_026546735.1 Forbesichthys agassizii | reverse complement strand
TATATATATATATATATTCTGCTGTCAAGGTAGCCGTAATACAACAGACAAATGCCAGACAGGGACTGTCTGTAATGAGTAGGGGTGGGAATCACCAGAGACCCCACAATATGGTTATTATCACGATAATTAGGCCACTATACGATATTATTGCTATTTTTTAAATATTGCAATATTCTGCAATATTTTGCAATTTATTACTTTTTCCAAATTCATATTATGTCCCAAAAGAAATCTATGTCAACATTGGTTTGTTCATCTCACATGAATTCTATTGCTGCAAAATGTGATTGTCAAGTCGACTAACTGACATGAACATGCAATAAATAATAGTTTAATTCTCATGTCTCATTATATAATGAAATTTAAAAAAGAATTTAAAAAACAGTATTGCGATACTTGGCGTCTGTGTATTGATACAGTATCGCCTGGGGAAATATCACGATACTATGCGGTATCTATTTCTTTCTTTCTTTTTTCTTTTTTTTTTTGGTGATTTCTTTTGTGATTGAAATAATATAGTATGTTGATAAATGTATTGGCTCCAGATGTTAACAGTGGAACATCCAGCTTGTAAGACAATGTGGGCTCTGAGCTCCAGTTTGACTTCGTCGTGTGAAACATCTTGTAGTGTGTGACCCCCTGTTGCCTACCAGTCACCTAGTGTGAATCACACAACGAGTTCAGGACAAGTCGTGTAGTGTGTGCTGCACAGCGATTTGACGATGATGAAAGTCGCGTAGTGTGAACTCGGCATAACACCCAGTCGCACCTCGTCTGGCCAATGTCTGGCCGCCACGCAGCCGAGTGTTTTGTTTTGAAGCTGTCGTGCTGCGTTCAGCAGCGGCGTGTTTTGCGTTCCTACCAACGCGTGGGAGACGGTGTTTTGTAACATAGGACACTTGGTTTTCTATTATGATGCAGTCACGGGAGTGGGCGAAGTGAGAGAGAGACAGAAAGCAAGAGAGAGGTATAGAGAGAGGTGAATGTTGCTTAGGAACTAGACTGAAAGAATATTTACATCCTTTATAATGTTTTAATCTTACATAACTTTCATTCATACTGTATATACAGTATATGTTTGGTTTGTGGAGATTCTGTTTTGATTGTGATTTATTGTTAAACTGCAGTTCTTGAACATAATATATGTCTGAACATAATATATGTCTGCCGGTGAATTGTTCACATATCGTACACCAAATTATAAAACCTATAGCAGAACTGTGAAGGGCAAAACAGCTGAACAAGCCATAAGTTGAAATATTGTTTTATTAGGCTACAAAATGATCAACCAATCAGACTTTATGAACTATACATTTTAGATTATTTGCTATGTCTGCAGATCTTGGACTTAGGAACAGTCACAAACTGTGTCACTAAAACAGTGATGATGTGTTTCAGACTGATGTGGCTGTACAGGTCATGTCAATATAACGTCATGCCTGTATGTGTGTGCGTATTGATTATGGATGAATCACATTCACACCAACCCGCACGCACGCACGCACGCACACACACACATACACGCGCGCACGCACGCACGCACACAGACAAAATACCCTGTATATACAGTATATATGTCATTGGATTCAGACCAGTTTTAGGGTCACACCAGCAAATTTATGCCACATATCCAACGTGAGAAAACATGGTGGAGTGTGGAAAGCAATAAAATAATACCAAAGAACCAATATGCTTTCAAGAATTGAGCTGCAATAAAAAGGTCTTGGATAAATGTGTTGGAGTTCCTTGAGGAAAGCAACCTGGCCTTTGGCTGTCCACTGCTGTATTTGATGTATCCAAATAAAGAAATACTCCTTTTGTGCTCTCATGATCACATGGGAACAAGTATGCATGCAGATGACAACTTAGTCATTCAGCAGGACCTGTTCTGTTGCATACAAGATCACTTTATCTGAATTCCCATTCCCAAGAGTGGCAGCATGTTTGACTTCTGAGCATATTCCTTTAATATTTACAGAGCTCCTAATCAGGGGAAATATAAATAAAATGTCTCAATTCTATTTATAAACATTGTGTATCAGTGATATATTGCATAGGAATGGTTTTCCAAAAAACCACGCATTCATTCTACAACACAAGAAAAGTAAAATAGCTATAAATATATATCTAATTGTTTTGCAGTTTCATACTTGCCAAGTTTCCATTTACTGTTCTAACTGGATTTCACTGACGTGTGTCAAATAGCAGTTTAGCATTTTAGGATCCTGTACTGAATGCAGGCAGCCAAACCTTCAGCAGAGAAATCTCTCAACAACATGAGGAATAAAGGTTTTAAGGGCTGCTTTGGGGGAGAGAATAGTTTATGATTTTATAACTGAAATACGATCTCAGTGCATTGTAGAGTCCAAGCAACAGCATGTATAATTACATCATCGCATAGCTCTACTCTGGTCAAAATGTATTTCATTGTAAAACATTTATATAGTTAATAATCATCTTGTAAATTGAATAAGATGAATAACTAACTCCCAAGCTCTGCAGAATAAGATTTGTTTTGTTTTGTTTTGTGTAATTCCCAATCAGGGTATTATAGTATGTTAGGGTTGTTTTGAATGTATTTGTTCCAAGACCATTATCAAACTATTAATATGATTAACTGCCCGCCAGGAGAACTGAACCGACAGTATCCCTCAAACCTGTATGCCATTGTAAGAGTGACGCTTTATTCTTCATTGAGGCTGCATTGTGCTTTAAGCCTTCATGTTTAGAAATGTGCTTGTAGAAGTGCTGTGCATTCCAACATGTAGACTATAGGCTAGCACAGCGTCACCTTTATCAGACGCTGTGAGCTTGGTGGATGGTATTTGGTAGGCAGATATAGAAGGTCATGCTGAATCAGACTTACCCTCTTGTGTGGCTGTCTTACTGTGTTGTTAAATGCCATATATGAGTGTTGTATGTTGTAACCCTGTCTCTGTACATCTATGAGCGTTGTTTGTGTTGTGTATGATCTCTGTGTCTGCTTACATAATGTGTCTCAGGAACACTTTGGTGGTGTTTTGGGCTGCGTTTACAGATCATTTTAGGCTAAGTCTCTATTTTACCCAAGCTGCTTTGTGTAATAAGGGAGTTGCTCCCTAAGCAGTACTAGTTAGCTAGTTAGAAACATTTCCAGACATTCACATGTTAATTCAAATACAGAATACGTATGCCGCGAATAGTGCACAAGGTTTTTTCATAATGCGCTGGTTGTTTGCTTCAACATATTTTACTGAACTACTGTATCTGGCAGTGGCCATGCAGTGCTCATTCAATTGCCAATTCTTTCTTTCACGGCATATTCATCAACACTATATTATTATACTATATTATATTAATATTCTTTTCTGCGTTGTGTTGTTAGTTGTTATGTTTCGTATGTTTGTTCTCTGCATAAAACACATATATTGTTTCATGCAGAGTGTCTTTGTTTTTCTTATAGTTTCCAATGAGGCTTTGTTTTAGAAACTTGAAACTTGGAACAAAGACTGTCAGAGAGCAGCTTGTTCCAAACACTTTACCACTGTTACTCTTACCCCACTCATTATGAACCGTGTACACTCGCGCACACACACACGCACACACAGACTCAAAGACTCACACACGCAAACATGCACACAAACGCTAAACACACACGTGTGCGCGTGTACACACACACACATACACAAAAAACATGGACACAAATACTAAACACGCACGTGTTCACATATCCACGCACGTGCGCACACACACACACACACATACACAAAAAACATGGACACAAATACTAAACACACACGTGTGCACGTGTTCACATATCCACGCACGTGCGCACACACACACACACACACACACACACACTCACCCTGCATCCCCCAGCCTCACAGCTGCTGGCCTAAGAGGGATTACATCGGCCTCTACACACACACACACACACACACACACACAATAGTGTCTCACGCTGTGTTTAATGAATGTATAAATTACATGTTCACCTTCTCCCTCCAGCGCGGCTGTTTTCATTTTGCAGCACAGACTACTAGCACATCTGTGCTTTACTGAGGCTCCATCGACATTAATACATTTCAGTTTTCAAACTAAAACCACCTCCATCCAGACATGAGTTTTATGTATTTGAACGTGTCTCTGTCCGATATTAACACGCCTGGGAGCACATATCACATGATCAGGCATGTACACTGAGCGTGGGCGTGCCGGTGTAAACAGAAAGCAATTTATCAGTTTGTCCAGTTGAAGAACATTTACGACATCTGTAACGGAACAGCGACGGTAAAAAAATATGAACAGAGAGATTTTTTTTTAACTACGAGGTGGAACCTTTTACTGAAAGTGACATTTGAGCAGAACAATGTTTTCTGGTTCTGCCCAACAGAAACCATCGAATGGGAGCTGTTGCAAAGTAACGACGCCGTCAATGTTGGGTGTCACCATCATTTTTTCCAAACTGATCAATGTATGCCCGTGCGGTATGCCCGTGCAGTGCACTAGGAACGCCACCCCGGAGTTTTTTAAAGTTATTTAAAGCTGTGTGTAATGTAGGTTAGTTCAAGGTACAATTGTGAATTGCTTCATTGGAGCCCCAAGTGACCAAAACCACCATAACTTGCATTTGCCGATATGAGGGGCGCATGCAGGAAAGATATCCAGCGTGCTGCTGGCACAGTAGAAGTGAATTTGGGTTTCCACAATGTAAATGTAAAAAACGACGTCGATTCTTAACATATAAAAAAATAATTATAGTATTTAGGGAGAGTATAAACATATACTGTATACTCTGTATATATATTTGTCTGGTTTTGTTTTGTTTTTGTCTGGGTTTGGTATAAGGTGTTGACCTACCTGTAAGCATCCTTGAGCAAGATGCCTAACCCCCTAACTGCTCCCGGTAGTTGGTCGCGGCTTGCACGGCAGCGATCGCCATCGGTGTGTGAATGTGTGAGTGTGAGGCAATACTGTACAGCGCTTTGAGTGGCCGGAAGGTTAGAAAAGCGCTGTATAAATGCAGTACATCTACCATACTGCGAGTGACAGTAAACCTCCTGCAATCTGGCTGTCTGGAGGATGAGTTAGTTTGTGTGTACTCTGTGTGTGTCCGTGTGTGTCCGTGAGCACGTACGTATGTGTGTGTGTGTGTGTGTGTTTAAAAGGAGCCAAGATTACAGTAATGGTCTCCCCTGAGAAAATAAAACGTTGTTTTGCACTAATAATCTGATGTTGAAGCAGCACAGCATATACAGAGAAGCAGATAAAAGTCAAACCTAATGAGTATTTTGTGTGATATAGGATGAAAGAATGTTCAGCTCCCTTCCCTTCCAGATAATTAAGTTAATGAACTGTACAGTAGTAGTGTGTGTGTGTGTGTGTGCGTGTGTGTGTGTGTGTAAACTCTATAAAACATAATGAACCCCAGGTACAATCAAACCCCATGATAATAATGTTGCTTTCACTGTTCGGTTTAGCTGGAACACAATGTCATACTTATTCAGCTCCAGTGTTGTGGCCATATAGTTATATGGTTGTAGCGCTTAAACTCTTTGGGCCTCTATGGGCATGTGTGCAAATCACACACAGGCTGTAAATAGCTCAAAGTAATGCAGGGCAAGACACAGGGAAATGGTCTAAAGCTTGTTTAGACATGGATCCAAATAAAGCGGGAACAGATTTATTTCTTATCTCCTGTTTACACAAACCACAGGTCCACAGACAGAGAAGCCCACCAGTGCAGGAACAAAAATAAGGCATGGGCATTGTTAGAAAGTAGCTCTGTGCGTGCGTGCGTGTGAGTTCATAGATAGAGAGCCGAAGCCACTTCGGCATTATGGGACCTTAGTTTGGAAACAATATGTATGGTAGTCAACGGAGAGAATCAATATATTTTTTTATCCCGTTTGAATTGCGACAAGCACACATATGATGTTTGACTATTTAAGAGATCATTGTTCAAGTCAAGAACGTTGCAACTATAAAGTAGTCTTTAGTTTTGTGCTCAGTGAATTTCATTTTTCGTCTCGCACAAAACACATCACCAAAACATTGCTTTCTTCGGCTTGTGGCGCGTAAACATCAGGACGCTTACACATGGGGTTTGTAATCTGACTAATTACATATTTTCACAGTCTTATACCTCAACAAATGCACGACAAACTGAAACTTGAAAATTTTCTTTTAAATAGTAAAACATCATATGTATACTCTGTGTCACAAAAACAAACGGGACCTATATATATTTGTTTCCTCCTTGTATCCTACCAGAAATATTTTTTCCGAAATGAAGTCCCATAATGTGGAAGTAACTCTATACAAGCAGAGGTGTTTTGTGTGAGTCTACACTGTAGGGCTGGGCATGGCTGTTAGCAAGCCTCAGAGGAGCTATAGCTAATGTGATTGTGCTGGACAGCAGTGATGTCTGATATAGAGACCAAGGCACAGTGTGTGTGTGTGTGTGAGGGAGAGCGAGAGAGCGAGAGAGGTTGGGGCAGAGAGATGATAATAGACAGCCATACCTGTGAATAGGGAAGGAAAATATTCAGTTGGTGTGCTGTGAATTACAATGTGTGTGTGTGTGTGTTACATTTACAGTTTGGGAGGGGTACCCGTGTCGTGTAAACATTCCTGATAACAGAGTAGAACGAGTATTTTCCTCCAATCACCATGAGATCCTTGGTTTTAAAACGCTTTCAATAAAGTTCCAAGGCAAGCAATTGGACAATGGCCACACACACACACACACACGCACACACACACACACACACACACAGATCTACCACTGTTCATATACAGTACACTGCGGTCGCGCGCGGCTCGTGGTCGAAGCGGTAAGTGCCGAGGTTGACATCCCTCCAGGTCAAAGGTCAACTAGCAATGGCGTGAGGCTACCGACAAATGGCAAGATTAATTGTTTCCAGGAACGGAGACGTAGGGAGAGATAGCAGCGAGGTGAAGAGTAGAGAGATAGAGAGAGAGAGAAAGTAGAGCGAGGTGATTCAGCGGCATTATTTCATTTAGTTCGGAGGAGAGTGAGCCCACCTCCCATTACTGCCGGTGAGGCTTATAGGAGATGCTGTTTGGTTTGGCTGGAACGTCCCTGCTTGAGTAGGAGATGGATGGTAGCTGGGGTTAGGCCTAGTGCAGATGGAAAGCACCAGCAGTCATGGTAACCTTGTCAAAACTACCAAGAAAATAAACTCATACGGTAAGAATGTTAAATGAGGTCAGAAGGACTACTGTGAACGTCTACCTTAACACACATTCTACATCATGTCAGCTCTTCAAGCAGTATAATACTTCTATTTCATTTATTCATGTTTATGCCCTAAACAAAAGCTTACATGCTGACGTAATGTATTGGGCCATATAGTGTGCATATGCTTTTTTATGATTCCTGCAATTGCTGGGTTGGAATTGTATTGTTTGTTTATAATGTGAGCATACTGTATTCGTGCATGTGAAATCTTGTATCTTGTGTGTACATACTGTATATGTGCACATGTTCCTTAAACTGCATTTAAGTGAAGGAGAGATGACGCGACTCACTCTGAGAACAGGCCTTATAGTGTTACGAGCCTGGGCATTTTCCAAGGCTGTGCCTGTTATTTATAGGGCAGGAAAGGCTATTTGTGTCTGCAAGGAAGAATTGCACCAAGGCAATTTATTTTTTCAAACAAAGACTCCTAAATATCCTTAAATGCCATGAAGTTTAACATAAGTCTTTCAGCCTTAAAATGAACAGCAAACTGCTGTCAGTTTTAAAGACAGGGTTTCTAGACAGGGTTATTCCCCCCAGATAATTTTCCAAGGAATCCAAGCATGTTAAACAGAAAACACCCAAAAAAAAAAAAAAAATCCCAGCCTCAAATCATAATATGTCAAACAAAGAATTTCTGAATGTATAGATATAGCTGTTATTTAATATAATACTTCAGAATGCAGCTATTGCTAGCCCAATGAAAACTAGATTTTAGAGTCTGACATTGATTAGCTGTCTTCTGTGAGAAGACGATATTCTTTAACCAAACACAAATCAACTGATTTGTGAAGGAAAACTACATTTAGTGGCACTATAGCATTGTTTGTGTGCAAATGAGTGGCTTGTGTATACTGCCATCCAAAGGCTAACCGCAGTAACTACGTATCTGGTCAAAATTGAGTTATTAAAAATGAACTTCTTGATATCCGCTTTATCTTGTGACAAAGTTTCAGAGATTAATTTGTTTTCGTTTTTGAGAAACATCAAAACATTTAACTGGCCAGTTTTTTAAAAAACAACAACTTTTCTAAGTTCAACTGTTTGTGTAGTTACTGCACTTAGGCTTTGAAGGTAAAGGTGTTTTATTGTCACATACACATAGCAAAATTGATCCTCTGAATTTAACCCATCCCTCAAGGGAGCAGTGGGCAGCCATTGTGCAGCGCCCAAGGATCAACTCCAGGTAGTAGCCAGTGCCTCTGGTCACATGACAGGAGAGAGTTAACGTAACATGTTTTTTGGATAGTGGGGAAAACCGTAGCACCCGGAGGAAACCCACGCAGAACACGCAACCTCCACACAGAAAGGCAGGGATGACCAGGGTCTGCCACCCTCATTAGTTCCTATAGTGCCACATACTACTACTTAATAATAATAAGTAAGACCTCTAACTGCATGGACCCAATTTTCTGTAGCCTGTTTTCATTTGTTTGCCATACATTTAGTTGGATTTCAATTTACATGATTTTTGGAGGCGGTATCTGTTCATTATGAAACCATAGGCAGCTGGTTTTTGTTTAAATGCCAGTCTACTAAATTTCCCCTTTTCATATACTTGGTTAGACTACCCAGGGCCAGAAAATTGTGTGCGTACGTGCGCGTGCGTACATCTGCACAGCGGAGAGTTCAGTAAGCAGTTTCAGCTCAGGCCTCAGAGAAAGGATATATTGTTTACTGGACATTGGAGCATCTGCTTTGTTGTAGATAAGAGGCTTAATGCTAGCAGCCATGGCTGCTCAAGGGGCTTATATGCTGTCAATGTGTCACTCTACATCTTTCACTGTCTCCTTTCTCTGCATGTTCTTCTGTCTTTCGTAACTTGATCACCTTTTATGGAAATATTAGATAAGATAACTGTGATATTGTTTTGGAAATACAATTACTGTTTATACATGTAGTTTTCAATACATTTTTTGAAATCAGCAAAATGTCTAAATAATAAACAGAAAAGTAAACAGCAGTAACCAACTGTTTGGAAGGGACCACTAATCATGTATTAATCATTAAAGGTATAGTCAGCTATTGCAAGCTAATTATAAGCCTTTTTCAAATTCACCAAATATCTACTCGCTTTTCGTTAGCTTACTATTCTCTGTGCGTGTTGGATAAAGTATTTGATACTTCTGTCGGTGCTGGCTCCGTAAATAGTAACATAAACAAAGTGGCGAACACCGCAAAGCCACAAAGCCGCTACGCTTTGCTTCACAATGCGTTTTCGCTGTGTAGAGCGGAGGGATATTGTTTTGCTTTTAGCTCGAAGATAGCAAGCATTCTCGAGAATGACTAACCCTGCATTAACACCGCCGACATGTTAAGCTCTTATAGAGGCACGTTTCATTTCATTTTGAACGGACGTCAGTGTTTCTCTGCAACGGCAGGCAAAGCTACGTTCAGCGACAGAGTCTCCCATCCTTTTCAACAACTAATTTCCATTAGTGGTGGTGACGGAGTTCACAACTACCAATGGTAGGGCATATGTTCTCTGCATCTTCTTTTCGATAGCTATCTTAAAATCCCTAGCTGCATCTTTGGCTTCGTACAGAAATACACATTTAAAAAAAGAAGCTTTGAAAAAAGCAGATAGCAGATAATGTTGGAATCACGGGTGAGCTACAGCATACAGAAGTGCCTGTTCGCGGTCCACGGAATAGTCAAACATGACGAGATCCAAGTATTAATACACAGACATGTCCCTACAAAATGTAATGCACACCATTTTTGCGTTTGATTTGACAAAAGTTTACTGTTGTTGATATGAACATATTTGAAACGCTTAAGTTCCTGGCTGTTGCTGGCAAGACACACCCCCTTCTTAGCTTTCAGTTTGGACACAATAGAGGGCTTGTCGACAGCCCATCAGCGATTGAGCGATCCACCAGTTGACTATGTATATATTTTATCATATATTAGAGATCTAACACCTTAGCAAGGGAGACTGAAGCCCAAGAACTCTAGCATCTTTCACTAGAACGTTCTTGAGGTTTCGGAGAGTGAGGTTTATGTAAGTGCTGGCCACCATTACGCTCAGACACACATAGTAAAAATGATTCCGACATCTGACATTGCAAGTCATCTGACATTGTATCCAGAAATAATTCAAGCAAAACAAACAACACATTTTTAGTTTGCGGAGCAGCAAGACATGTAATTAATGAAGTGTGTTGTTGTTTGTTTTTCTCCAACATAAATATTTCTCCAAGGATTTGTATCTTAATTAACTGACAAATCTCTACAAACACAAACACATCAAACAGGAGGAGCTATTGTTTTCCGGTCTTCGTTTGTTTTTCCTGCAGAGGAGCGAGGAGGTTCAGAGAACCAGGAAAGGCATTCTGATGTAGACATGTTTGCATAAAAACGTTATACGGAGCGGAATATTTATGTCTGTTTGTTGAGCATGTTGCCTTTAGATGTCACTCTCTGGGGATGTCGTGGATTTAAATGCACAGCAGTTGGCATTTGGCATCATTTACAGTATTAAAAGATTAAGAAACAATTGAAACTCATGATGTTTTACTATGTACTGTGCTGATTAGCTAGAGAACATTCAACACAGATTTTGTATAGTCATTGTCAAGGTTGTTCACATCCAACTATGAATCAAGCCACTATCCAGCTCGTTTGTAACCTACTTCTAGTTGAACTGGTCAGTGAACACCCCCCCCATGTTTAGTTGTCAAAGTACATACTGTGTACTTACAGTATATGCATATAAATATTGAACAATTGATTAACACACCCGTGAAAGGTTATAAATGTGTTGAAATGTGCATGCATAAGTTAGGTGTACTAAGCGCTGACATAATTGTTCCCAATCCTGAGGAAATTGGTTAGACAATGTGGTCAGGAGTCTAGGCAACTACTAGGGTGTACTGCACTGGATATCATGGCAGAAAATGTACTGACATGCAGAAAGTAAATATATTTAAGGACACGCAAATAAGATAGTGATTTGTGTATAGGGGTCAAATGTGATATTGCGATATTGATCATGAAAATTGCAATATCGATATTAATTTAAATATTTTTAAACATAAGTAAAAACATGAAGTTTATGGTAAAGGGCATCAAAATATATTCGTAGCATATCAAAACAACACATTTTTAATTTTGGTCTGGTACAACAACAGTAATTCCAAGCTACCAAGGAGGCATTATTTATGACCACTAATGTTTTCTCTTCGATCTCTTGTGTCATTAGCTTCCTCAGACACACATCTTACTGTTCTGTATAAATCAAACAAAACTAAGCCAAACATCCAATGGACGCATCTCTCCACAAAATAAACTACGATATGATATTGCGATAACCGTACTGAGTTGATATATTGTGCACCCCTATTTGTACAACCACAGTGTGCAAAATAATAAAGGTCTGATAAGGTCAAAATAATATAACAGTATATTATGAATATTATATTGTTGTCTCATCTTGTCTCATGTGGAGAATACACTTTATTTATACATTATATTATATAGTGTAAAAGATATAAAGTGTCGTGCTA
>JAODLL010028181.1:0-11981 GCA_026546735.1 Forbesichthys agassizii | reverse complement strand
CTAACATGCGACAAGCTAGACCCATCTTGTCTCATGTGGAGAATACACTTTATTTATACATTATATTATATAGTGTATAAGATATAAAGTGTCGTGCTAACATGCGACAAGCTAGACCCATCTTGTCTCATGTGGAGAATACACTTTATTTATACATTATATTATATAGTGTAAAAGATATAAAGTGTCGTGCTAACATGCGACAAGCTAGACCCATCTTGTCTCATGTGGAGAATACACTTTATTTATACATTATATTATATAGTGTATAAGATATAAAGTGTCGTGCTAACATGCGACAAGCTAGACCCATCTTGTCTCATGTGGAGAATACACTTTATTTTTACATTATATTATATAGTGTATAAGATATAAAGTGTCGTGCTAACATGCGACAAGCTAGACCCATCTTGTCTCGTGGAGAATACACTTGATTTTTACATTATATTATATAGTGTATAAGATATAAAGTGTCGTGCTAACATGCGACAAGCTAGACCAAGTTTATTTAGTTAGTAATCCTCTCTTCAATTTTATCTTTCAGTCACTGTCTGATATTTCTTTTGGCTCCATACTTCCTCATTCCTTCTCAGCCTTGTCCCTTGTCCTTGAAGGTCGACCAGGAAACACTTAGTTTTATCAGCAGCCTCTTGGCGTGTCATGGATAAGTGTCAGGCATCAGACGACCAGGAAACAAACACTATAGCCCACAACCTGCGCCCGCTGTAAACACTCATATCTCATAGAATGGCTGGCAGTGAAGAGAACGGGAATGTGTGTGTGTGTGTGTGTGTGTGTGTGGGGTTTAATGTGAGTGTGTGATTGGGGTGTAGAGGGTGGTGGGAGGGGGGGCGGGCATTTATTTCACTGCTGTGCTGTAAATACAGTATGGGTATTAGTTTAACTGGGCCATAATCTCCTCCTTATTGGTGAGCGGCAGGGGCCTGCTATATATGCCCCTATGTAGGCTAAGCAGATCTTGTCCAAAGGCGTCTTTATGCACCGTGGTGGCTCAGATTGTGGATTAACTGCTGTCCTGCGTTTGTTTTCATTACCTGAATGGCCAGGAATATGCTTACCCCTTGCTTAAATGTGATAGGCCAGATGTTAGCTGTCCCGAGTAAGCAAAAGCTTTATTCGCATCACAGTTTCTTTTTTATTTAGTGGTTATTTCAATAAAGACGTAATTTAACATTTTTTAAATGTTTCCATAGTCACATAAGTTTAATGCAAGACAAATCACAATTGTTTTATTGCGTATAAGAAGCAGAACCTTTCATGTATTTGTACCAGCCCGTTTGCTATGGAGCTCACAGTTCAGTGCAGCCTGTAAACCGAGCAATTATTGGAACATTGTATTCTAGTTAGGAGCACTGGTGAACTCATTGTTTGCCATTATTGGGCCATTCATTAGTTTCTGCTACAAACTCTGTATAAAGTTGAGTTTATTGTCTGTGAGCTCATCCAAACGTTTACACACACCAACATTTGCTGCAGGGTGTTTTAAACTAAAGGCCCAGTCAGTTCTACACATACTGCATGAGATAATACAGTATTACATACATATTGGGTCTTTAGATAATACAGTATACTAGCTGTGTGCGACTGAGAAACCCAAAGTATTGCATTCTGCTCCATATAAACCTGTCCATTAGAATGCAGTGAGACTATCCCCTTACTTGAGTATATGTGTATATGTCTATTACAGTACATTCACATTCACAACAAAGGCACTATAGTGTATGTCAAATATTTCTCAGGTGCTATTTTACTCTTTGCTTTGCCTTCTATCTTTCAGGTGATTTACACTCACACAGGGATATTTTACTATACGATAACCAGATAATTCTGGAGAACAAACTACATTTTAAAGAATACAATGATAGAACCTTAGGAATGTGGGCATAGAATGACAGGGCCAGTATTTAATCTGACTCATTCATTTTATTATAATTTATTCTGCAGCGCCTCATTCCAAACATTCCTGATACAAGAGGGCCTGCTAAGTAGAGTCTTTGACGAGCGTGGCTAAGGTATTATAATACATAGAACGGGATGAGGGGGTAGGGTTAGTTTCCTGCATGGGCAGGGTTGGGGTCAATGCTTCCTGCCTCTTCTTTTTTTGGAGAATGCATCTGATTCATTTGGTGGTTAACCTATAGTACCCATCTTTGTGGGCAAATGTGCTGTTCTTTTGTTTGTCAAAGGTACTTTAGCAAAGTATGAAGTACTTTGTAAACTTATTTTCCCATCTTGAAAACTGTTCATTTGTAGCAACCTCTCAACATATCTCAAGGAGGATCCTGCAAATCTAAAACCCAAACTACCCTATAATAACACTATGCTGCCTCAACAAAAGTTATCCCGTTTGTCTCCTTGTCCTGTCAGCGCACCCTTTTCCAACGCAAGCGTCGACAACACACACCCTCTTGAAGACTATTCGAATGTATTAGAAGAGCGAAGAAAGGCACTAAAGACTTTTCTCGATGGAAAATGTGTTTTCACTTTTTTTCCTGACTTTTCTTCTGCAAGGGTGGCTTTAACAACAGACTCTGCCGCTTCACAGGTTCGTCCAATCACCAAGTATTCTTATGAAAGCACCTGCCTAACAGTTTCCGTGGACGGCTCCCCAGATGTGTGTGTCTACACTACAAACAATCAAAATCTTACCAAGTATATGTGTCTAATTTCTAGTAAAAATATCTAACTACACTTAATATAAGACACAATTACCTAACAAGAGCTCTTCTATCCACATATAATGTCTTATTTCAAGAAATCTTACAAGCACATTTGCACTTGTTCCATTAGCAGATTTATTTACTTATTATGTAAGTCATTTTTTAAACTTATTTTTAAAGAGCCATTTTTTGCAGTGTAACACACACATACATCTGGCATGTCAAGCTAGGTTGTTCGACACAGCATGTCAAAGAGAAGCAGGCAGCTAGCTTCATGCACAGCCACCACAGCGCATTAGTCTATTTTCTGACTGACTGGGTCATGTGTCATGTGTCTCTACATGGACATCAAAGTGACTCACAATTTGCCTCCACATCCCACTTTGACTGTAACGCGCGCATGTACGCTCATGCCTAGTCTCAGCCTCTTCCGTTCATCAGCACTGCATCACCTAGGCAACTCCATGCTGAACGTCTGATGCATTTATCCTCGTAAGCGCGAAACTTTACTACTTTCGGGAAGTAATGCTGTCGATATCCATTGGCTGTTAGCATTGCCACTCACAAGCATGTCTCCGTAATTGCACAGTGCTTTATTTACTCATTTAAAATATTTAAAAACTGATTTCACAGATTTACAATAGGCCCTTCAGCCTTACCTGTAAAACAGCCAGACTTTACTTTTCCTCACTCAGACGTCTGACTTGGTCATTGAGTTACGTAGTTGGCCGTCCTGCATGTCAATCAAAACACCTCGCCGGTCAAGTAGGCGGGCACTGACGCGGTCAGCCAACGCTGTGTCCCCTTGTGACTTAACAATGTAAGAGACTAGCTTGTGTCACATACGCACAAACACAGCACAGAGAAGAGTCTGTAGAGCGTGTACGCTAACACTTGTGTCATGTGTGTTTTTATATTATGTGTCTTTGTATTCGTAATGTAAAATGTCCTTGAGAGTATTAAAAGGCGTCCTTAAATAAAATACAGTATATTATTATTATTATTGTTATACACTAAAATCTAATGCGTGTGTCAGCAGGAAATGCTCTTCTGTTGCCCCCCCCTCATACAAGTGAGTGACAGATCAAGCTGTAATCCTGTAAAATATGTAATTCATTAATATATTATCCAGGGAGGAAGTGTCTACACAAAATATCCTTGCTTTCTTTCCACATTCCACAAAAAGGTAAACACCCGCTGAGATATGTGACCTTTGACCCCACTGCTCAGCACAGGCCTCTCTAGCCTATAGGACCAAAGATATTTGAATAATAAAATGATGGAGCATTGTAATGCATTTCACTGGAAGCAAGAATGGAACGCTTCTGCTGGCATGTCAACAGCATTCTGCCCTGGAGGCTGACGTAGGCAGCGCCCAGACAGCTACATCTACCATGCATAGTCTTAAAGTGAGTCAATTTACTCCAAAACTCTTTGTTGCAGAAATATCATTGTTGCCTCAGATAAATTGTACTTGATCGTACTTGGGAATTAATGTAATATACTCAAAATACCCATTAATGCACCTGGAGAGAAATAATGGGCAGTATTACGTTCTAGCATGCATAGAGGGTGAAAAGCCCTCTCAAAGCTAGTCCAAAAATGTAATACGGAAATGCCGTTCATTGAACCCTCTCTGTTTCCAATGTTAACAGATTAGAACTTTCCACCAGCGGTGCAAGATGTAATGCAGTGGTAGGATTTGGGCATTAGCCACAGAGGCTATTTACGCCGCCGCGTATTGCTAGGTTGGCTTTTTTTGAACGCCCCGAGATCAGTTTCAGTACACTGAGAGTGCACCTGCTTATCGTGTGTATAAGGTCAATAGGCTATCAGGTCAGATCTAATACTGTACTGCATCCTAATATGTGCAGGTTGGAGGCAAGGGGGTTTCCAACCGTGCATGAGTTGATTATGCACTTTGAAATTGCATGTCTTTAGCTGCGCTGTCCACCCTGTAGCTTCATCAAGCTCTGGAGGGTATTTAGGTGGTGTCAATCACAAACATTTCCTTACAATTGTGTTGATTATACTGTGTAGACTTTACCTGAGTATACCTGAATTAGCCCAAAATCCAATAGGCATTTTGTATATCCCGTCACATTTTCTATGTTCTGTGGCAAGACCTGGTCTGCTCAATGGTGAGCTGCTCACTGGCAGCCTAGAATTAGCATGCGTAATATTTTAGTTTAATATTAAGATTGTCCTGAGTAGTGTCCATAATAATCATAACATTACACACAGTATAATTACACATAAACGTTTATCAAGAAGTAATGAAGGAATGAACGTGAAAAAGAAATTTCAACTCTGGTTAAGCCTGGTTTTAGAAAGAATGCCTTACATTTTAACAGCATAATCATTTATACACAAACAGGCATGCAGTAAGTATGTGTTCTGTATTGTCAGTATGTTCTCATCATTAAGCTAAATATGAAATGGTTGCCGTCAAAATGTTCACTAATGATTCTACATAATGGCTGTGATGGACCTAAATCACTGCTGTTGTACTTTTGCATCTTAACAAAACAAAAAACATATACCTATATATATAATAATGATTTTTACCACTGTCAGGATGTTCTTTTTAGATGATGCAATCGCTTCCCGACTCCTACACGATCAGACATTAAATGATGCCATCTCTACCCAAAGGCAAATCTTTTAACAAGTTTGCTTTGCCCCAACACGATGAGCATGCAGTGTCATGCGATGAGAAGGCGAAATGAGCCTCCCCCCCCCCCTCATATAGGGATTCAGGGTTAGTGTGTGTGTGTGTGCTTAATCCAAGCACAACGCTATACAACTTCATGTGGAAGTAGCTTGCCTTCCCCACATGTGGAAATACCCTGGCCGAAATATCAACCGCACTTCATTATTGTGCGTACACGTACAGTATGTTTTGTGGTTTAGTGTTGTGGTAGTATAGTGGTGGACGCAGCTCTTACTGCTAGAAAGTGCTGCGTTGTGTGCGGCCAGACTGCATCCCATGCTACTTAGATTTCCTTAGTGTTAGGTAATGGTTGACTTCTCTCTATCTGAACAGACTGCCAACACAAATGTCCACTTATTGGCGCTCTGTGCATTTGTGCATTGCAGAACCAGGCCGTTGTGCTTGCTGCGAGTTGAGCAATATTTTTACAGAGCAAAAAAAAACCCAAAACAAAACAAAGCCCTCATTTGAGGAACATTAATCACATTGTAGGCATTTCTGCTGTTTGTTTCTGTAGTGCAGGCTCAGACTAATGTCTATAAACATCGTTATTCTGCATGTGAAAGCACACACATCATGATGTTGTGTGTGTGTGAGTACACGTTCTGCCACCAGCCGTGCGGTAGACAGAATGGTTAGCCAGTGCTTGTTTGCTGAAATATGTTTCTCCCAGCTGAGGGATTTCACGTGATTAGAAATAATTACCGATAATAGTTGCGGCTGCAGTTTATCGATGTCTCTAGATGTTTACATTTGTCACAATGCCATCCAAACACCGCTTTGCACTCCTCTGCCGTTTCCCACTCCTGTCATTCTATTTGTCCCGCTCACTACATTCACTGATGTTTTACGCTCACTGAACATCCCATCACAGTTGTCTCTCCTCCTCTCCGCCTACAGGCCCACGAGTGGAACAAGAACGACGAGCGCCTCCTGGCTGCCGTGGGGCATGGCGAGGTGGACAAAGTGGCGTCGCTCCTCTCCAAGAAGGGCACCAGCGCGGTGAAGCTGGACGGAGAGGGCAAGTCAGCGTAAGTGCTTAGGCAAGGTTCCTACTTCCAAAGCATCCTGGAGACCCTGGAAAACCTGGAGAACCTAAACCCCCCCCACACCCGAGTCTCGTCACACGGTAGCATGGATGTTGTTGAATCAAGTGACGCAAACTCTGAATATTAAATAAGTAATATTAAATAAAGTAAGTTGCATTATTCTAGGTAAAGGCAAAGGTGCTTTTATTTTGAAATTCACATACATGTACTGTTTTTTGGATGTTTTTTTTTTGTAATGATACATTTGTCATAATGTTTATACACATGATAGATCAGTTATGGCAATAGACTGCACGTATCAGACTTCCGCTGAGAGGAACACATTAGTTTATGATGTGATCCCTGTCTGTCATAACCAGCTAGCTCATCACTAAAAATGTCCTTGGGGAAAAGAATGATAGAATGATATCTAAGACTAGGATATTGTTGTGGTGTGCGGACTGCACCACTTTATTTGTGTTACTGTTTATAGAGCCAGGGCTGTGTAGAAGTGCTGGACAGTTTGTTTCAGCACGCACAGAGGACGTCAAGGCGGTAAAACCGAGGACGATAGTTTTTTTTTAACATAAAAAGTGTATTAGCTTAAAATCGCTTACAATACCTTTAGTCAATGCGAGACATAATTGAAACAGTATGTCTGTCAGCTCTGGTTTATTATCTATAATATAAATAGAAATTATCTATAAAATATAGTCTAATAACTATTTACTCTAAGTATCATCTCTCTAAATAAATTACAGGGAAGCAAATTTCAACAAAAAAAATAATGAAATGCCAGTTTTGTTGTAGATGTGGGTCACTGCACGAGGTGATGCCAAAGAACGAACAGTGTGGTTCTACATTGTGTCTGGCAAGCAGCCCCTAAAAACAAGACATTTCACTGACGCTCTAACATTGATTTGTACCAGCGCATCGCCAATTCAACAGTTTAATACACAATCCCAAGAGGGTGGGGAATTACAACAATATGGTAGTGTGAGTAAGATCACACATTACATATTTTAAAGATACGTTACATTTTAAGAGTATGTGTTTCCTTCTTCTAATAATGTCTAATGTTTTTAAATGAAACATTCATCGTTGCCATGAAATCCCATGGTTGAGAGGAACTGATTTCCAGCTCTATGGGATCATTCTGAAAACGGTAGCAGTTGGAGGACAATATCCAAATAATTACACATAACATGATCCAAAAGAGCCAATCGTCTGCTGTATAACTGCCAAGCATTCACCTATTTAACCAATCGTGTGGCTGCACTGATGTAAGCCACCTGCCTATACTGTCTTCCTAAATAACTGCCCTGGGTGCTTCAAAGATGGCTGCCGAGCGGCGAGACTTGCCTAGAAGGACTTTGGCCAGAGGACAGTCATCTCCCACTGACCAGTAAACACAAACCACCAACTTAAAGGTGGAGTCAGCGACTATGAAAATGCAGTTCAGTAAATATCTCAGTTCGCTAGCCATGATACTGTTGAGGTGTTTTAGATTTGATCCCTGACTCGACCTTTAACTCTTCCAAAACACACTTGAAATGAAGATGCGATTCAAATTGAGGTTTTTATGACCGCGTGCCACTCGATCTGTGTCGGCCCGGAGGAATGCGAGGCAAAGAACACGCCGTTTATCTGCGCCCGGGCTCTTTGTGTGCAGCGCTTTCGCTCCACCGGCTCAGGCTGTTGATAACACAGGAAGCCCAGTGTTAATATTTGACCTCGTTCTTTTGTGGAACGCAACATGCGCTCACCTCAGTGTGTGCAATAGACTCATGTCCAGCACGCACATGGCCGTGCACACACAATCACACAGCGACTCTTTACACCTCTACCCCCATCCCGCTCACAGGCGTTTCACCATTCTTGACCCTCCGATAGTGTTTAGTGTGTGGCCGGAAGACACACACCTTTGTACTAAACAGTGATATGTGTCATTCTGTGGGGATCCCGGAGTTCCCGTCTTTTTCACGAGCCACAATAGGGCCAGTGTACGGTGTTTCTATGGTGATAAAACCTGACTGAAAGGCACCTATGAGTGTGTGAGCCTGTGTTGTGTGTTGCTGTGTGCGAGGCCCCTTGTAGCGCGCATGTCTTTGTGTCTATGTTTGCTTGCCTGTGCATTTGCATGCATGCTTGCGTGCGCTGTGTGTGTGTGTGTGTGTGTGTGTGTGTGTGTTTGCGACTTCAAATTGTGCTTAGTAAAGGGAGAAACATTGTGTTGGTCCTGCACAAATCAGATACCAACGTAGCATTTTAATTGTGAAGGTTAAAATTGGCCCTTGACATTCTTTTCTCAAAGCACATTCATTATTTTCTCGTACTTTTTTGTAAAATGCTTAGAAAGTTGTCTTCTCATACCATAATACCCCGGATGCGGGAAAGCAACCCCCTGCCCCCCCAACCACTCTCAAAGTTAAGGTTGTGTGAAAGCCTAATGTGGTTCTTATATAGTTTTATGGATTCACCACTGGAATGAGAAGCGTCAAATGAAAATGAAACCCAAATGAAACAATGCATTTTAGGAATCATATTATCTGAATTCATAACTAGCAGCAAAATGTCACATTTAATGACATTTTCTATACTAAAACTATTAAAATTTTAATTTGTTTACTTTACTTAGTTTTGTAATGTTTTAATATGGTCCTGATGTATAGTGTAATTGGGTTTTAGCTGCATCATTCCAATGAATTCATCTCTTAACTTTCTTAAATAAAATTTCGGTCAGGCGAAACAATTCTAAAGCCTTATATTTATTCTGTGATGAGCTTCATGTACTTCATGACCAGTGTCATTCACATAGATTATTTAACACCAAGAGACATCTCACAGGTGTTACCTACATTTTAATACCAAAATGGCCTCTGTAACCCCTGTAGGTCTGAAATTACACTCTATAATGTATTGGCATGTTTAGGCAGAAACCTGAGCCGGGAACTCGGCGATAAAGAGGTTAACTGGCCATGCTGTGTCTAATGCTCCCATGCTGACAGACTATATTATCTTTATTTCCAATGCAACACACTAGATTGTGCCGGGCACAGTCACTAAAATTCCTGCATTGAAACTGTTGCTATATTGATGTAGACTGTGGGAGGATGTGTCATGTGAAGGTGAAGATATTGCTATATGAAAATATATTAATAATATTAATTCCTGCTGCCGCACAAAGGTGTTGCTTGAAGATGCGACAGAATGACTAGTTTTTTGTGCTTTTGCTATCTTGTGCAGTCTCCATGTGGCAGCCATGCGTGGTCAAACAGAGGTTCTGTCTGCGATCCTCTCCCACGGAGCTGACCTGACGGTCACCGACGCTGCAGGTGAGGGTTGTGTGTTGCAGGTGTTCTTAACAGGTGCATCCTTTACACCGAAGCCAACGTGTTCTGCGTGGTATGATGGCGACTCCACCTGGTGTCGTTTTTCATTTTAAGTTTGGCTGCAAACACAGAGACTATGGAAATCCTTCGGTAGTCTCGGAAAACTACACACGGACAGTCAGACTGGGTGGAGCCAGGGTTATTTACATCAAGGGTCGGGAAGGGTGAGGCAGTCTGGCCCGGGGCTGGGGTTGCACCAACAACCACATGTGAATTATCCTGCAAGTTTTTTTCCAGTATTGGGACACTTTTCTATGGATGTGGTTTGCTTAGCTTATCGTATCTATATGAGCACAGTATCCTGCAAGGCAGAGTTGGTGAACAAATGTAATGTGTATGCCTTGTGTATCCGTATATTTGGCAATGTTCTACAAATCTAGTGACAGTTTAGCGTAGCTTAGCCTTAGCCTTCCATCGTCGATGGTATCAGGTGTTTGACAATGGTGTGCTTGGAGAAAAAGCGCTATACTCCCAAGTGGGTGGGTGGGTACTAGAACAGGTAGACAGTAAATCAACACAAGTGTTCAATGAGTCACTATAGACAATGAAGGGAAGGCCTGTTTGAGTGTCACCTAGGGTGAACAACTGAGCCGTCAATGCTGATGATTGCTAACCTGACACACCAGATATCTGTGTGCGTCTGACACATCCATCTGGGGAGGCGTCCATTGAAAAAAGTTTTAAAGGGGGAGGCGCTTTCAAAAAAATACTTGGCCGCAGGTGACTGGACGAAGCTGTGAAAAAGTCGGGAGAAGAGTAGAAACATATTTTGCATTGAGAAAAGCCTTTGCCCTTCTAATAAATTCTAATAGTATTTATGCTATATTGCATCACCTATGTTAGCTTCTGTAGGCTGTTGTCGGTTATGGCCAACGCCTGTAGCTAACGGCACGACGCTGATTGGCCACACACTAGGTTTACCGACCTGAAACACAACGATTCCCAAGCCCTCCAGACTGATTCTCGTGGCTAAGTCAAACTGAAGCTAGCTGAGGCTAGCTAATTGCTACCGTACCCAGAATTCTTCTTTATTTCTCCTTTAGGGTTCACAGTGTTACACTTGGCTGCCAAAAACAACCACACGGAGTGTGCTAAAAGGCTTATCCAGGTAATAAAGTGTTGATTTTATTATTATTATTATTATTATTATTATTATTATTATTATTATTATTATTATTATTATGTTTTCTTTTATTTTTTTAAATCAAAGCACACATTAGATGTTTCATATCATGCAGTAGCAAGGGACTTGTTTTATTCCATGATGCAGTACTTACTACAAAAGATGAGATAGTAAGTGTAAGTTTAGGGCTTTTATTGAGTTCAGACTGTGCCCATATAAGCAGACTATGCACAACACACAATTAACCAAGACATGAAGTCTGCCACACCCTGTAATAAACACTGTGGTGAAACACTAGTATGCTGCTGACTGGATACTGATGGATATTGGTCATTGAGGGTTTTGTTGGACACTCTTGCTCCATATACAGAAAAGTGGTACAAGAGATTGCTTCAAGTGGCTTATAGGTCTGTGCATAGGCAGGGTTGGGTTGTGGTACGATAAAGAAAGTCGAAGATGTTTAAATCATCAAATCAGTCTAGCTGTTTCATCAACCTGCCGACTCCACACCTGCCACCTCAACTGTGTTCGTCGGTACCTCTAATCGTATTCAGAATGACTTGATCACCGCTGTCGCTGATACGATCACTGATGCAATGAAAGCCGAGGTGAAGGAATGTCAGTGGGTCGCTCTTATGGTGGATGAGACCACAGACGTCAGTAATGTTGCACAGTTGTCGTATGTGCTCAGCTATGTCACCAACACTGGTGTTAAAGAGCGTTTCTTTAAGTTTGATGATGTAACGGAGGATAAAACTGCCGCTGCAATAGCAGGATTAGCTCTGCAATTCCTGAATGAGTCTGACTGCAAGGCCAAGCTAGTGGCACAGTGCTTTAATGGGGCAGTAGTCTGAATGGTGTACAGGGCGAGTAAAAGATGCTGTTCCGCACGCTCTGTTTGTGCATTGCTATGCACATTGCCTGAACTTGGTCTTGTCTCAGGGTGTGTCCAAAATGCAATGCATGCAAGATATTCTTCTCCCACTTGTCTGGCCTAGCAGCTTTTTTCACGCGCTCTCCAAAAAGAACTCATCTTCTTGACGA
>JAODLL010028150.1:0-23839 GCA_026546735.1 Forbesichthys agassizii | reverse complement strand
ATGGTGGGAATGGGACTCCTGATGTTTGTTTGTGATTGGAGGGTTGGGATGATGAGTGTAACATGAGTGGTGGTATTTATTTATATTTTTTATATATATTGTATTGTTTTTACTAATTTTGTATTGTTTTTAATAACGTTGTAGTGTGAAGCCCTTTGTGTTAGATGAATTTGTATGAAAAGTGCTATATAAATAAAGATTGATTGATTGATTGATTGATTGATTACTAATTCATAAATAATCTAGAGCCTATGACCTTTGTGCTTTGTTTGTGGGCAAGAGTAAAATTGCATATTTAGCACACCATATGTTTTGGGGGTAAAAAAAAGTATTGTGCAAAGTTCCGCCCAGCTCCGCCCAGCAGGCTTTAGAATGGCACCTGGAAAGAAAATAATAAATGGAGTTCTATGGCATGGACTAGTCCATAAAGGTAAAAGCGTTTTATAACTTAAACAACAACTTACAAACCTTTAAGTATTTATCAAACACATAATTCTATGCAAAAAAAGTTAGTGAATTCTTTTTTGTATATTAGCTAATGTTTTGTCGAGCAAAATACACGACAAAAAACTGTCATGTCATGATCTGTCACTTTTCCTTGGCTCGAAAATCACTAAATATGTATTAAATTACATCAAACACATTATTATAATGTAGTGTAAGTTTGTTAGTTTAACATGTTTAAATATGTTGGATAAAGCGTTGGAAAGAGCGATGCCTGGTGGAGAGAATCAACCGCTACAGTGTTAGCATACAAGAACGGAACACCGTGAGCTGGTCATGGTGCTCTGTACAGTGTTGGAAGCGGTCAATATTCTTTGATTAAACAAATACTATTGGTCCAACAGCATTTCATAGCTGGAAATGTTGCCAATACCTTTCTGGCAACAGTGATGCAATCACATTAACCGTAACTTCACATCCAATTCTGTCCAGAACACCGTGAGTCTACACAGGGGCGTTGTTTCATCAAACGCTGAGATATGGCAAGTTGACATGATGTTTTAGCATTGTTTTAGCATCAAACACTTAATTTCCTGCATTCTGGTGAACAATTATGCACCTTCATCAAGTTATGGGGTGGTATTATAGTCAGAAATTAAATAAAGACTAGTCACAGTTAAGTTCAGAGCTAACTACTGTAAACAAGAATGAGAGTAATTTTGAAAATCAACAACCCAAAAACCCACTCCCTCCTCCTTTACTCACTTGCTGTAGATGTACAAGCTCATATTCATGTGATTGACAGGCAATGTAGATTTGCCAGACCAATCGGGGAAAAGAAGCCCTGATTGTATGCTGTCAAAAACTGTTGACAGTGAAAATCAGTTGTTACAGAGGCAGGGGCTATCAACCAAGCAGACATTGTCACAGAGCATTTCACTCATGTATAGCTGACAGATGTCTATGGAATTTCAAAATAACATTACAATTTTTATAATTAAAAAATCATACCCACAGCACCTTTAAATGTAATATAAATATAATGTATGTCACTTTATTAACTATAATAATTTGAATAAATATAACAAATAATTATGATATGCTGTATGTCATTTTCCATGTGACCTACTGTGTATGAATAATGCATGTATATTGATAATAGTAGATTTAGAAAGCAAGATTCTACAAATGCTACAAATGTGTCATACTAAAACTGAGGAGCTGTCCAAGATGCTTAATTTTGCACTTGGGTGTTTTGCCAAGGAATCTCTATGAATACGTATGCACACAAGCACACACACACACACACACACACACACACACACACACACACACACACTGTAGCATATTGATTTTTCCTCTGGTCACCCAGCCTTATACAGTGTGTCTCTAACTTACCGCTGCCATTCTTACCTTCTTGGCCATATCACATGTACCTTGCTGTCTTCTTTCTGTCTCTGTGAAACAACAGATACAGCCACGCCCCTAATGGTCCCGTGAAACCTAATAGTTCAAGGCCAGCTGGATTTGCAAGTCTTTAATGCAGGGCTTTGTTTTTTTTTTTTTACCAGGAATTGGACAAGGGGCTGTTCGTTGGGGGTTGCCATCAAAGGAGGGGTGTGCTAATATCTCTCTATCTATTGATCGGGAGAAGAGCTGGAATGAACAAATGGCACTATTAGACGAACAAGGGGCTCTGGCGTGCCACAATAACACACTGCACATATATTCAGCCACTTATACTGCATGACAATCTCCAAGTCAACTAAAAACGTGTGCCTGCTGAACAGCGTGAACAGCTGAATTAAAATGGTAGTAACCTCCAGTACTATAACATGTTGGGCAATAAATAGATTTGGATATTAGCTTAGGCAGATCTAATGGGATATATAAGCTCAGCTAGTGGCTTATGAGCTGTCCAT
Source organism: Forbesichthys agassizii (assembly GCA_026546735.1). Lineage (NCBI taxonomy): Eukaryota > Metazoa > Chordata > Actinopteri > Percopsiformes > Amblyopsidae > Forbesichthys > Forbesichthys agassizii. Next base: position 21,473 of record JAODLL010028150.1, on the reverse strand, counting down.
ACGCTGACATCACATAGGACAAATACAAGACCATAATTCATGCATTTCTAACATACTACAGACTGTAATGTGCTCTTCTTTTCCATGATGAAATCCTTCCAGAATCTACACTACAGCTATATATGGTTGCTAGATACATAATAATCAATTTCTGGACATTGGCTCACAGCTACTCTCAGATGTTACTGCAGGGTCCTGCTTACTTATTTATAGTTTTAGACTGGTACTGTACTAGTTATCTGGCCAAGTTCTACCTACCATCTTGAACCCTATACACTCAAAATGCAGGCCTTTAATCTACTCCAAGCCTTAAAAAAAGAAGAACATTTTCTCAACAGCCTTAATGGAACTCCCTTGCTGCTGAAGACTTGAAACTTGTTTTTATAGTGAAGCATTTGACCAAACCTAGCCACCTCTCCTCTCGTCGCTTCGGTCAGTCGAATGGTTCACGGTGGCTTTTCCTGTTTAGGATTATGGGCAATGACACCGGTTTCTAGAAAATTATTTCACTGCCGAAAATACAAAATTTAGTTAAGAAATGTGTCAGCAGAACATAAGATGAAATTGCAAAATTCTGTGCCAGTAAATGCTCTTCTGCCCTAAACCACATCCAATGCGCTGCACTAATACATAGGTGAATGTGCGCACACACACAAAACACACCATGACACTCACACACCATCATTTAAAGGTCCCAGCGAGGCCCCAAATGGTCCTGATGAATAGGTGTAGAAGAGCGCCTCATTTTCTCCCTTGGACCATAAAGGGTCAAGCAGTCATCTTTCTCCTTTCCACAGAGCCATAACTCTGACCACTCCTTTATCCACCTACATCACTCACACTTTTCTGTCTTTTTCCTGCATTGTTTAAATTTTTCTCCTGCTTCCACCTCACATCTCACCCAGGGCTGGACTGTGTCAAGTGGGTCAAAGTGACCCAGGCATTTTTGGCCGGATGCCGACCCACCACAATCGGTATGGTACAGTATCTCACAAAAGTGAGTACACCCCTCACATATTTGCAAATATGTGAGCATGTGACAACAATGAAGAAATGACACTTTTCTGCAATGTATAGTAGTGAGCTTGCGAGATCAGGTTGGTTTCATGAGGCAAAGGAACTATAGCTTAAAAATAAAAATGCCAAATATGCGGCGGTGTTTGACTGAGTGACGTCAGTCAGACCGCCTCCAGCAGTAGCCCTATTGTAATTATGGATTGCCTCACTTTATAAAAATGTTATAATAATTTTAAAATCAAGTCGCCATTCATTTAATATATCTCCGTCATCATGGCATTGTACACAATAGCCTACTACCTCCCTGTCAGACTGTCCCTAGGTTGATAAAGCTGTATGCTTACCTTTCTTCAACTAGGCTAATCTCCTCCTGCTTACTCCGTCTCTCTTCGGCTCATAGCTTCTGCCTCCCCGCTCCTCCAGCCTGGCAGTGGCCATGGGTTGCAAACTTTCTTCTTTCAGCCTCCACCTGTTGCAATATTGCTGCATATTCGGGTAACCTATTGCAGATTAAGATAGGCCTACTGCAGGCCCTGCCGCAGACATGTCTTATATTTGCACATTGACAGCATCCGTCTATTGAGTTTTTTTGGCCTGCAAATTCTCCACAACGCTTGTTTACATTTTGACACCCTCATCAACACAGCGGATTTTTGGAGTTTAATGAGAAACATTAGACTTGTACCGGTATGACAGATTACCAGTCCAGCCTTGATCACAATAGATCTTTATTAAAATCTTTTCAAAAATGTATTTTGTTGTATTTTTAACACTAAAGGAAAAATAAACTGATCATATTTCCCAGTTATGTTTGAAAATACCTAACTGTGTGCTGGGGCAGACAGTTAGGCTGCTATAACACAATCGAGGAGATCACCTTTAATCTTAACCATTTTTATTTAAGCTTTAACATGACCTGAGACATGTCGACCAATCAGAGCAGAGTGGCTGAGTAACACAATGTTGTCCGGTTAATGAATATTGTAAAACATTTTTTAAAAAGTTGAGAATTTTGAGTGATAATAATATGTGTATCTATATTGGAGTCCATATTCCCCGACCTCTCTCTCTCTCTCTCTCTCTCTCTCTGTCTCTCTCTCTAGCTTTCTCACTATCTCTCTCTCTCTTTCTCACTATCTCTCTCTCTCTCTCTCTCGCTCTATATATATCTTTTTCAGTGTTTACATCCTTTGTCCTAATGCTTAAATGTTGCCTGGCGCTGATCACGGGTTTGTGGTCTGTGAGCCAGGTGTTTATGTTGTATTTTGCATGGGCCATTGACATTTGAGTTTGTGTTTATTGCCCGCAAACTCTAGAGGAATACAATATGTCAAATGTGGGGAAAGGGGAAAGCTTAAGCTAGTTTCCTGAAGAGTGAAGCATCAGTTCCGTAAAAGGAGTCATCCTTGTGTTCCTCCATCCTCACACCATAAATGTATCTATCCATCCATCTACCCTAGATGTCTATAAATCTGTCGCTTCCTCCTCTCCATCTATTCCGTGGCCTGGTTACGGCTCTTGTAAGAGCTGCTTCATTTCGCTTCATTTATAAATTGGCCTTTAACTGGTGTCTGGGTGTCTGCACCGTAAAATGGCCTTTTTGATCTCATTTAGTCTCAAATTCTAGATAAAAACCTTACTTTCTTTTAAAACGGCACAATTATTCCAATGGTGTGAGATAATTCTACATGTGTCCAGGACTTTAGGTAAGTTTTACAAATGTGTAAAAAAATGAAAGTATCTGAATAGAAGAAGAATTGTAATCATAACACATTGTATAGCATTGTATAAATCGGTAACTTAACAAGATATTCTGTATCCCCTTTTTTGTACACCACATATCTTACTAATGAAACGTTGGTTACAGCTCATGGTAGGAACTTATTACAGTGTAACCTCACAGCACCGGTAAAACAGGTCAAACATTAGTTATTGTTGTTTCTGGAATTATTTCAGATGTGTTCAAGGATGTCATTTCCCATGTTTGCCACAAAATGTAGCTTTGCTACTCTTGTGCAGGAGTGTGGGAGTAACGGGGCATGCAGGGGCATTTATGACAAAGATGATGCAACTGATTGAGCAACTAACCCAGGCTAAGAACTCCCCAGTATTTCTCTTTTTCCTGCCACCTTCCCCCGACCGGGTCTGCAGCTGTGAAACTTGTGATGTCACCTAATGAAGACATACGATAACATTTCATTGATCCCCAAAGAAAATAAGTGTTTTGGGGGGGGGCGTCTTCTAGCACCAGCGGATTTCAATGCACAAATTTATGGAATTACACACGAGAGCCCAAAAATGAACATGCCCTTTGCTTCTAGCAGCTTTGGGAGATGCTTTCTGCTGTCTGGAAAACATACACAAGGCCTGTGCCAGAAATCTGCATGGGCAGAATTATCCAGATCCCTTTAGTCAAGGATGCTTTTCCCTTCATTGTTACAACTGTAATTATGTTGTCTGGCATTTTTCCCACTCAGCCTGGTTTTCAATGCTTATTTTCCCTGGGTCAACATGATTTCGTTGGATTTCGTTATGCATGACTACAGCCTTTAGGAACTCCCACCCAGGAAAATACTGCTTTAGCTGGAATTAAAAATCAAGCCATGTTTTGCTAGCAGCCAATGGGAGGATCCACATCAGTCAGCATGGGCCCAATCGGCAAGGAAAGGTCTGACTCAGGGTGCTGTTGGATTGAAAGCATTACAGTTAACAGTGTGTGTGTGTGCGTGCTATAGCCTTGGCTATTAATGTTTCTTGCCGCGGTTATAAGGCACATTGTGATCTTAGGGTTGAAACCAGTGAGAGCATATGTCCCTCTTACTGTGCACGCCTCTCCCCCTGTAGACACTCATCATCTATTCCTCCCCTATAGACACACATCATCTACCCTTCCCCCTATAGACACACATTCTCTGCCCCTCCCCTATATACACTCATTCTCTACCCCTCTCCTATAGACACACATTCTGTACCCCTCCCGCTATATACACTCACACATTCTCTACCCCTCCCCCTAAATATACTGACACATTATCTACCCCTCCCCCTATAGACACTCACACATTTGTGAACAGTTGTGTTGTAACCATCAACAGTGTGGAGGCCCACAAATGCGCGTCCACGATAATCATAGTAATCAAAACAGTGAGCTTTCAGTTGACTGGAAGTTATCACAATCAGGGTGTGTAGGCCTACTTATAATAAAAAATACAAATAAAACCCCACTGAATGCCATACTGACTGACTGCCAGTGCATCTAGTTACTTCTGAATGCAACATCCCCATCACTGCTGATTAATTAGGTTTGTAATCAGGATAAATCTCCACCACACCTTCTCTAAGTCCTCATCCATATATTTTACCTCCCACAGGCATTGCCAATACGACTCTAAATCCCGTCAACGTAAGCCGAGCATATGCCACATGCCAGGAAACACAAATGGGTACTGCCCAATTTATTTTCTAGCGAGCGAGCGACATATTGCTATCTAGTCTTTTAACTTATGTGTCTTTATTGTTCTGCATAGTGGGATTGTGGTGCGAGCTGTGCGGGATATGGAACGACATGCGAGCCAGTCTAATGAATGGCCATAAGGATAGAATGTGATAACATTAACTTTAATTAACTGCTTTCCTCATCTGGGGCCCGTTATTGGCCAGATGCCAATGAACAGGGAGGGACAGTCACTGCCAGGGGTGTGTGTGTGTGTGCATGTCTGAGAGAGACAGAGAGCAAAGGATGAGCATTACATTTGTGGTACCTAATTATGTTGTAGGATTTTGTGTGTGTGTGCGTGTGTGTGTGTGTGTGTGTGTGTGTGTGTGTGTGTGTGTGTGTGCGTGTGTGTGTGTGTGTTTGTGCAAAGTATACATGTGTATGCATATATGTGAGTGCTTGCTTGAGAGTGTTTGTTTGTGAGCACCTGCGTTTTTGTGAGCACACCATACTCGTGTGTGTGTGTCATTGTGAACTAATCCTATAAAATGTATATTTGTATATAGTAGTAAAGCAGTACAGATATCTGTTGATGGTTGCTAGCCAAGCTAACTTACTGAAATGTAAATGTTTATATGATTGTTTGGTTAGTATTTGCCCACATTAGTCTAAACCAGTGTCTTTATTTCACAACACTTCCTCTTATAATCTCCTTCTGTGTCTCGGCTTGAAGGTTTAATGTGAATAGAGACTGATTTCTTGGCTGACCAGACCTGTTACTTAATGCATCCTGGCGTTTTGCAGTGTTAAAAGTCACATCACGATGCCAGTGCTGTGTAGATGGCCGGGGTCATGGAGAAGCTTAAATGGGCTCTTGATAGCTGCAGTTCTCCTGAAAACCAGTAGAGAGAGCTCTGGCTATACTGGCAAGAAACCGTATACAGTGTGCTGTGAATAATTGTTGTCTGTTGAGTCTGTGAGTCTGAATGTGTGTGTGCGTGTGTGTGTGTGTGTGTTTGTGTGTGTGTGTATGCAGAGAGAGAGAGAGAGAGAGAGAGAGAGAGAGAGAGAGAGAGAGAGTGTGCTTGTGGTTTGGTTGCTTGGGACTAGTCCAACACAATAATACCTTTACTTTCTGCCGATTCTGCTAACAGCCCTATTTCTTCTAAGAGAGAGCGAAAGAGAGAGAGAGAAAGAGAGAGAGAGAGAGAGAGAGAGAGAGAGAGAGTGAAAGTGAGAGAGAGAGAGAGAGAGCGGGGATGAAGGGGGGGGAGCATGAGACAGAAAGAGAAAGAGATAGATAGATAGTTTGAAGAGAAAAGAGACAGACAGACAGACAGATAGATAGATAGATGGATAGAGAGAGAGAACGAGAGAGAGGTTGCTTTGTGCTTCCTGTCCGCCTGCTGTCAGCCGGTTTCCATGACGATAATAGCCATAACCAGATTTCTATTCCTGTTTAGTTTGCCTCAAATGTGTTCTGTGGAAGGCCCGGTCTATTCTGTGTGTGTGTGTGCGTGTGTGTGTGTGTGTGTGTGTGAACATGTACACGTGTGTGTCAAGGCTAATATAATTGCATAAGACATTATTATATTAAATGAAAGTGCAGCACTGGAGAAAATGTTATTTTCTAACATTTTATGTGATCAGGAAACATTATGTGCATGTTCAGTACTATACATACACATATTATGTAAATACACACAAAGCACAAATATTTTGTGCAACACCTAATATTATTACACAATTCCATATACATTATGAAACCTCCAGTGTTATCAAGATCTTAGGAGTAGAATTAATGTCTTGCCATCACCACCAGTTGCTTGTCTAAGAAGATCTACTTCCAGGTCATAGGGGTATTCTGATTGAATGTGAATTGAAACATACTGTACATGCACCCATTTGTCCCCATTGTGATGTGTGTGGTAACAGAGACCCATCTTCACACAACTCGTTAAGGCAATCTACCATTGCTATTGTTCAAATAACACATTTCTGTTATTTGCAGAAACTGTTGCTCCATCCTTCCCACGCATAATTATCAAACATTTTCATATAAATACATGTGACTTTCGCTACTATTTATGGATGATTGAGAAAATGACTGCCCATTCATGAATGCCATTCCATTTGCATTTCTAATTCCTAATTTCTAATAACTTTGTGTGAACTGGTGCAACACAGTTCATGCCAGAGAAGATAGGGACAACTAAACAGAGGACCACTGGCTCACAAGCTGCCCATTGCACGAGACTGGTCTAGAAGAGAACACTTGTGTGGAAAGATTACAGATAGAACAGCTTGTTGTATCCACGTAAAACCACATACTCCAGCCCCCGCGCACTGCACAGTGAGGGCCTATGACTAGTGGGAATGCAAGCCATAGCCTAACTTTGACCCTATAGATATTTCTGTGAACATGATCTCTGTTTTGCTGTTAGTGCCATTTTTTGTTGCGTTCACATGTGGAGCGTTGCACTTAATCGTCTTTCCTTTAGTTACTGATCTACACACAGGCGACATTGTATGTGTTTTAGATAGCTATAACAAACTCGTTGTTCAGTGAATATTGTAAAAAAATCAAAAAACCACATGTTTCGTGGCTGCAGCCTTCAAATGTTTACGCTGTCTGAAGCACAACACACCATACGTACACGGTTGCTTTAGTCTCCGTGTTGCTTCCATCTCTTACCTGGAGCGCGTTATTAGAGAAAAGCGTGGTCTATTTGAGCTATAGCGTTAATCCTTACAGTAAATAAACGTGAGTATTGCGTGAAGCTGCCCATGCATGCACTGACAAACGACGTCGTCCATCTTTTGCAGGGCCCTATTGAACAAAAGGGAGGTGGTGGTGGTGTGTGTGTATTTGTGTGTGTGTGTGTGTGTTGCGGGGCATACGCCCAGCCTGACGTGGCCGTGATAGGCGGGTCTCGCCTCTCCTTCGAGCAGCCGCGTGCGTGCGCACCAGCGGGTCAGCAGCACACACAGACATGGATTATCACACTGACAAGCTCCGCCTCGCACCAACAGATAACAAGCAACGAAGGGAGAGAGGAATTACAGGGAGGAGAAAAGGCATGGCAGATAGGGTAGATAGAAGGATGGAGAAGGGGAAAGCTTATTATATGAAGTCCCCCGTGTGTGTGTGTGTGTGTGTGTGTGTGTGTGTGTGTGTGTGTTTTCACACGCACGCATGCTTAGATACAGTACATTTAATGTGAAAGAGACGAGCACGCGTGTGTGTGCGCGTGTGCACGTTTATGTGTGCGCACACATAGCATAACTGAGTGCCACAGAGAGAACCTTGAATTGAGCTGGATATGAGAGTTATTATTCAATCCAGACTTTGCCAGAGAAATGACGTTACTGATTTCATTCAGGAGCTGCATGTATACATTTTACATACAATATACGTTTTTTATAGGCTACCTTGGGATACATGCAATATTCAACACAGGCCGTCTAAAATGATCAAATTCACTTTGCTAAACCTGCATAGTGTCTGTATTGTGCACATGCACACATGCACAATACAATGTGTGCATGTCAGCAGGTACACAATATAAATGGTACTATAGGCTATAGAAAACACAAATGTAAAGTTGTGCCTGCTATAACTTACTATAACTTTTTAATGTGGTCAAAAAATGAATGTCAAATTGAACATGTAAAATGGAAAAGCTACAGTATCAGAGCCAGAATGTAGCTCTGGCTGCATGCCGGTGTGATTATAAGCAATCTAACTGCATATGACAAAAAGTAATATGCAAGTGTTCACTACATTCTGAAATACCCATCTCATAGCTAGAGCCCTTAAAATCATGGACATTTATGTGTGATGCAGAATTTGGCATTCTTCTTAAGGAAACGGTGTTCGGTAAAAATGTGTATGTAATGAAACTTTTAGCCCGCTTAGCGCAAGGCATTGTTTTCATCTGCCCTTTGTTTTCCATCCAATAATGTTGTTTCCTCTGTTCCTCATCTGTCGATGTTGGTGTTAGTGTTACTTTGTGTGTTTGTCTGCTTCCGGATATCCTGACATTAAAGCTTATTCACTGTTCCATGCTTGCCTATGTGTTATGCATTCGGGTCCACTCCTCATATAGCAACATTACCAAATGAAACGTCTTCGTATTTGTCCACCCCTCTGTAAAACATTGCTAGCGTGCAGTACCCTTAAAACCAATTAATATGTTTCAGTCGAAGGTTTATCCACAGGCTTGTAGTGGTGTGGCAAATGGTTTAGGGCCCGACCGCCTCTTCATTTTGTCCTCCGTCTCTTTGTCCGCTAGCAGAGCAGATGGTGCGAGTTAGCGGGCCATTTTCTTTCTAAATCAATAGTCAGGCGCACACAGGAGACGCAGAGTCTATTTGCAAAGGGGAAGCTGTAGTCAGTTCATAACATGTACAGTGGCATACGCTAATACACATTCATTTACAGGCAAACATATCAGAGTACTGCCATCACACACAAGCTCAAGCAAACATGGAAGTGAGAGAGAGAGGACGAGAGAGCATACTCCAACATCCCTGGAGCTGGTTCCTGCCAACCTGCTGTTGTTAAATATGACCACCGTAGATGTGTGGCCCCAGGACAATATTAGAGGCCCCCAGTTAAACTGGAGTGGATAAGACATTTCTATACCTATCCAACTTCATTCCTTTGCCTTCATACATTCACAACCTTACTCTATAGCCTTACTTGCTCTCTTTTTAAACAAGTATAACTACGGGGTATCAATGCATAGTTCCATAGAAACAGTACTTCCTTTCGGTTATACTCTGTGTGTTTATGCTAGGTTAAATATTGGGATTGCTGTAGTGTGATGTTGCACTGCACTGCTGCAACAGGGGGTCCTGGGGACAAACAGTATTTTCCCACTCTATCTGTTGGTCCACATACTGCTATCTGTCTACAGTGCTCTTTGTTGCGTAAACCATATGACTTATGGGTTTGAACTGAAATGATGGATAACAACTCGTTGATGTTCCCACTGGGTTGTGAAGAAGGTTTTTGACTATGTAAAATTATGCCTATAATCCATAAACAATCCTACATTTTAAGCATTGGAGCCACATTTGCTCTTAACCCTCCTGCAAATTGCTGAGTAGGTCATGTGATCTCTCGCAACTGGTTGGCCATAAGTCATTCTTGAATCTTTTAATGTCATCTTAATGGAGCAATCATTTTTCAAAATTGCCAACGTGAAGAGTGAAATCATTGAGACCATAATTTCTTCATGAGATGATTAAATTACATTTTATTTCATAGTTATATTGACCAGTGGTTCTCTTTTGTGTATTTGTAGTATCCCATAACTACATATAAATTGCTTTTGTAACCCCATAGAACTACTGTATATGGTAAGCCATGTTTCTGCTAACACAGCTGCAGAAACACTTATCTCTGTATTCTGCATCATCTTGCAATGCTCATACTCTAAAGTTGTCATAATGTGGTTCAATAAGTAGTAGGATATTTACAATGTCACTGTGTATGTGAAGCTAGAATTTAGTGTATTAGTGCATTGTAAAGTGGATTGCTAGCAAAACATCTCAGTGCTGCTATTGTGATACCACCAATTTGTCCAATAAAATTGCCCAGCCAGGACAAACAGTTGTATATTATTATATTGTATAGTAAATATATATAATAGAGCTGTTTAGATAAAAGATGCATATCTGTAGTGAAAATTGAAACATTTGTGAAATGTAGATATTTCCTCAGGTGTGTAGCGATGCATCCAGCCTTGGCTCTAACCTTTGATGCAAACATCAACACCTGACAGTGATTTTGCATCTCACAGCAGTCAGAGAATGTACTACCCCTCCCGCCATAACCACATCATATTAAAAAGCTAATTACCCCTGCCGTGGTCTGGTTTTCTTTGACGTGGCATGGACATACCTTAGCAAAACCTAATAGTGAATCCTAATAAGCCTATTTTTTTCTCTCTTTGTAATGTTTTCTGATGAGAACTTAAAAAAAAGTATTTTATCTTTCCCTCTTGATTCTGTATTTTCTCACTCATCCTCTGCAAGCCAAGCAGGGAGTTGTTCTTGTTTGAACATCTGCATTGCTCGGATACCTCACTTATTGCATTTAGTGAAAAAATGGCGTGCAAAACGATAAAGGCAGACTCTTGTGTCTCCCTGGGTCCCCTGGGAACCTCCTGCTCGCCTTCTCAAACGACACCGCCACGTTTCATGAAGAGGACTCTTGCTGCAGGCATTTTCTTTTTCTTCTATTTTATAAATGCGCATGTACATACACAAACGTGTGTTTGTGTTTCTATATGTGCAGTCTACTGTATCTAGTGAGAAGAGGTGTATATGTACGAGGGACAGGTTTGGATTGAATGTTTTGTGTGGGTGTGGTGTGTGTTCGCATACACATGCATACAGTATATTTTTTATTTGTTCATATCTGTGCATTTGCCTTTTAATCTCCAGTTGAATACAACTGCTATGTTAGGAGAGAGAGAGAGAGAGTGAGAGAGAGAGAGAGAGAGAGAGAGAGAGAGAGAGAGAGAGAGAGAGAAATGACTGAGGCCCTGCCCGCCAGATGATTCTCAGAGGCACCTCTAGGTGGCTAATAGCCTGAGATATTTCTTTGCAAAATATTGCCCCCCCAACGCTCTACAAGGGGAGCTTTACGGAGATTGCGCAGGCGGAGAATGATGATTCGGGGTAAAGAATGAGGTGTTTTAGCAGGGAGGCATATTTCAACAGCAGTCTCAATTGTTCTTTGTTGCTCCCCTCTCCCTGCCTCGGCCAATGAGCAGCCGAGACACAGGAGGGTCTTAATATACCATGTAGAGGCCTGTGTAATGACACAGGCTCCCTGTAGTCCCTCAATGCCATGCTTAGGGACCCTTCCGGGGCATTGTACACAAATGCAGCCCTCTTCCCTTCCTGCTGTTGCTGCCATTAAGGCGGCAATTGAGTCGTTTGTCTTTTAGCGTAGCGGATTAAGAAGCAAGGTTCTCCCTATCTGTTATGTATGGAGCAGTGCTTATCCACCAAGTGTGCTGTCCATTTCTTCACAGCGGCGATGAGAGGGTAAATCTTTTTGTTTCGTTCCCTTGGAGATGATGGCACATGGATGGCATGGGACGTACGGGTAATAAACGGAGCACGATCGCTGCCGTTCAGATGTGTCTTTTGCACTTCGTCGTCCCCCATCCAGCCCCTGTGGAAGGATCAATGGCCCCAAATGAGACGGACAACAACAATTTCTCTCCGCCCACTGGGGATAAAGTCTATCAATCACACAGCCGGTTGCTACAAGAGGGAGAGTTTACATGAAGGCGCCGGCCCATAAGAAGTTAGCCTCACGGAATCAGGATGGCCTTGTGAGGCTAAATTCTTACGGGCCGTTTCACTTCGCCATGAGAATCAGTCTGGAGAGCTTGGAAATGTAGTTAATTCAGGCTGGTAAACCAAGTGTGTTCAAATCAGCGTGTAGTTTATATGTGACGTAGGCGACCTGGAAACAACTTGTGTCGAAAACGCCTAGAGATTATATAGCATCGGTTTTATTAGAATTTATTAGATGGCTTTTCTCAGTGGAAAATATGTTTCCACTCTTCCACTCTCCACAGATTGCTGGTTCACAGGTTCGTCCAATCACATGCAACGTATTTTTTTGATAGCGTCTTGACTCTGTTTCAATGACGGCTCCCCAGACACATATCTGGTCTTGACAGGTTAGTAAGAAGTAGCCTATACCTCTCATAGCCAATTATATATTCATGTATGCGGTCAAATATTTTTAAACAAAGCTGTTCTTAGGGGAGGCTTTGTATTTTTGTGACAGCATATTGCCGCTTCTAAATACATAAATTAAGTGATATCGCATGGCTCCATTTCAGGTTCATGTAAAGGTCGGCCACATCCCTGCACTACCATGGCGATGCATTTATTCTAAAATGGCTGCCTGTTATTTGTGCATTACGGGCCCACTTTGAGTGATATGGTTTCCAGTTTAATGTGGAAAAGGCGGAGTAGGGCGGCACTGGCCCATCCGTCATCAGCTCCTAAAAGTCACATGTGAGAAACGACAGACTGTGCCCAGAACATTGCTCCAACCTCCAAAAAGGCCAGCCACTCTATAACTGGCCTATAAACCCCACCGCCATAGTAACCTAGTCTCTTTCCCCTGGTTTCTCTATTTAGCCTTCTCTCTGCCGCTTTATGACAGACGTTAGATGGTTAGATAAACAGCGAACAGTGCAGAGTTGACATTTTAGAAAAAGGAGAAAAAGGTTAAAAAAACAAAACATAAGACGGAGGCCATGCTGCACAGTTTTAAACTAAACATTTGTTTATTCGGCTGCTCGGCCCTCCCTATCTGCATTTCCATCAGAAGGTATGGTGAAACCAAGCGGGGGTCAGCTTATGGAGCAAACAAACTGTGCTGTTAAAACTCTAGTAAGGAATTAATAACATCGCAGAGGGAGATATCGCCTTGGTGCACAGCCAACAAGGAAGTATGTGGGCCCTGTTTGGAAATGAACTCCATGTTTTGCTGAAGTCCATCTGTTCATCCATGCACCTGATAGAAATTGTGAGAAACGTGCTAATAGCTATCTTTATGTGATATTGGTTCGATTTACACTGAAACATATGGTTTCTTTGGTTAAAAATGTAATCATGAAATAGCTTTTGAATACCATGAAGGGGTTTGATTAATATGAATATGTAAAACTTCAACCAGACCTGAAATCTTCTCACACAGTTCCACAGTCACACTTGGCCCCACAACACTGTTAACAACAGTGCAGTAAAGGACAGTTGCACCACGGTGGCTGTAACTTTGACAAATAATTCAATAGAAATCTTGTTTTTGTTTAATCTGTCTGTATAGTTTCAACACATCATCAGTCAGCATCTGCCCAATGAACAGGTGGGATTTAGTGGCTTGCTCAAGGATGCATTGGCCAAAACAGGGACTCAAACCTGAGAATCAAAAGCTGGGGGTTTAGCATTTAACATACTCAGCCATCACTATTTCCAACACATGGGAACAGCAAATATGTAAATACAAGTATTACCACTTTGATTAATATTTAACATTTCATAATTTAACACTTGCCAGTTTTGCTAGTATTTTAAGATGGTCACATTTAGAGTTTAATTATAAGGGTTTATTTGAGTTGAGGGATTTTTAACAGCATGGCACATTGTACTACAGTGAGATTTTGTTTAGTTGTCTGGCGAATTTTAAGGTGTGGCTCGAAGACTGAGAGAGAAGCCAATCAGACTTCACAGACCACAAGCTGATTATATGGTGTTGCCCCATTAATCACAAGCAACAGCTTTGGTGCTTTTGTAATTCATTCATCTATTTTAATCAGACAACAACAAGATGGTGTTATTATTTCGAGAAGGAGGCTCGCCAGCGGTGATAGGAGAAATTACAGGGCTTCAGTACGAGACCTGTCTTGGTCTGCACTAATTGAGATATTGGCTATGTCTGCCTGAGCCAGATGGGTTTAAATAAGCAGGAGATGACTGGCGCCAAATGGAAAGAGATGACTCTTCCTAATTAAAACACTTCCACTAACAGGGAAAACTCCGAAGTCCAGACTGGCTTCACTTATTTGAGACTTAATGAGGTGCACTAATCTATTTGGTGTGATTGATTTCAACTTGACAACTGGACAAAATGTAACTCATCATTGAGTATGTAATGTAATGTAATGTAAATCATTTTTTCTAAGGTAATGCTGCCAAGAAACTCCAATCTATATAGATCTATATAGATTTTATTTATTTATAAGTACCTTCATTCATTTCAGTGTAGCTAATGTTTTACCTACTGCTAAAAACTTTATTAAATTTTAAATGGCTTCTTTTTTGTAGTCATACTATAACAAATATAATAATAATAATAATAATAATAATAATAATAATAATAATAATACTAATAAAAATAATACAATTATTTAGTTTGTACTCTTTGTACAAGAAACACAAACAAACAGCAAATGCCAATCAAATAATCGAAATACCACGCAAACAGTTAAAGCATTGATATGACCAACCAATCACTGATTTACAGTAAAATAAGAAAACATATATGGTGTACTCTAAAGCAATATCTACCCTCTCCTTTGCAGCATGTAACATTAGAAAGGGTTTCAAATTTCACTCCTTGAGGCAATCACTGCTTTCCTATGCCATAGCTCTAATCTGCATATCCGTTATGGGGTGTGTGCACTGCGCTTATCATCCCCCTGCTCAATGTACACCCATGGAATTCTAAGATGCCTCTGCTTAATGCCATCAACCAGAGCATAACTACTTTGACTCCTGAAGCGCTGACCCCATGTGCTTCAGGCTTGAGGCTGTGAGCTTCTATCGGAGTGGAGGGATGATGTACCATGAGTACTGTGAGACACATATAGATGTTTAGCTCGAGTCTCCATGGTTTGGTATTGCTAGGTCAAATGCTGTCATGTGTCCAGCCAATCAACTGGAAGGTGACCATCCTGGCCATGTTGATTGTTGGTGCCATCCTGTTAGAGTTGCTCCACAGGCGTGCATCAAAGCCATTGGAGGAGCTGATCACGAGCCTAACCCCTTTGCTGTGCTCTGTGTCCATATCTGGGCCCAGGCAGAGTGGAGGTATACCCCTGTCCTGCTGGGAAAGGCTCAGCCAATCACGAAGGAAAACTGCTAGGGCATCTCCTTGCAGCCCACCTCTGGTGACTGGTAGAGGCTGTGGATTAAGACTGCAGTCTGTAAGCCGTTACATGACTTCACATGTCAAAATTAGCATTATTATTTGAAGAAAAACCAATAAAGAAAACAACAGACAAAAACAACATTGCCAAATGCATGCATATGACAATTACTCTAGATTAATGATAATATAATGATAGAAACAGATTATTTACTGTTGTGTACTACAAACTACATTTGTGAAAACAATACTAAAATGACTACTAATTCTGTATAGTCATATCAAGGTAAACATGGTGACTGTTAAAGCCATTGTGTCTGTATGTTTCTGTTTGAGCGTGCTGGGCTTGAGGCAAGGCAAGTACATATATATGATACTAGTCGTAAAGTGTATTTTATGAAGTGCATGCGGTTTTCCTTAAGGATCTAATTTGAGCTGCCAAAGCATCAGGTTTGCCTCTATCCCACTGTGACCTTTACCTTCCTATTTAAATTGCACATAAACCGCACTCAACACACAAAAAAATACAAAATAAACCTGCAGAAATATCTCTCAATATGCAAAACTGTGCTCACAGAGGTTCCTTTATGGCTGTCTTGTGATGTACTTTTGCGATATGCAAATATGACATTTCTCTTTAGTTATTGCTTTGCAATCTTCCACCTCCCTCTCTCTGGCAAAGGCCCTATGCGGAAATTAGACATCACCTGTTCAGCTGGTCTAAACATTACAACATATTTCAGCATGTTTATTACACCAAAAGACGTGCAGGAGTGTATTTTTAATTCGATTCCATGTTAGCTATACCTTGTGCTCCATATAATACCACAATAGGACTCGTCTGGAGATCCCACTTTTTATAATATAGCATAGTACAGATATTGGTCTAATATTTGAAATGAAATAATTGGACATTACAAGACTTCCATTTCTATTATCTAATTAATATATTGACATTATATATTATATACATTATATTGACAATTTATATATTGACTATGTTCATGTTTAGTGTTAACAAGCTTATGGTTGCAGGCTATTAACAGACCGATGGCCTATTGTTCTGTTTCTAACACATGCCTCACAACTATCTAACCCACACTGAAACACAGGCATGACTTATATATGACTTATATATATACTATAATAGGTCAGGTCAGTAAAAGTCCTTGCAAGTATTTATGATGATGATCACTATTGTTTTTTGTTTTGTTAGAATTTATTGATTTCCTGTCTTTTACCAGTACATCTTATATAGCATTATGACAACTTATTGTATATTAGATATGGTATGTGACTGCCCTTATGTGAGAACATATGTGAGAACTTCCACGAATGACCATATGTTGACCTGTCTTTACCTTTGTGTTGTTAAGTTGTAATGTGGCTATTGTCCTTATCTTCTTGAATCCTGACTGAGTGATTACCATTCCCTTTGGTTTCATTATTGATTACCCCTCCTGACTATTACTCTGAAAGGCTCTCGAGCCACCCCCTCTTGTGTATAAATGTCTTGTATGTATTTCAACTAAGACAGAAGCATCTTACATAGCATGTTGTGTGTGTCTTTTCCATGGCCATGTTTAAAAATAAATATTTTCATTAAGACAACGACTCATAGCTGAATTATTTTTATATCACAACTATTATGAAAATACATGCAAAGCTGATCAAATGATCATAAATATGCAAAGCCTCTCCTAATTGAAGCCCCCGTCTATTAATATGATGACAGGTTAGGTAAGGTCAACTTATATGCCTCTGGAACTTAGAAACCAGTCTAACCTAGAGTTATACCTTTTGGAAATAAAACAATGGATGTCTTAAAATATTTTGCACCTAAACCCACATAAGACTGAGATGTCAATTATTGAACCGGCCAGGCACAGTTCAAGGATGCCACACAACTGACAATTGTAATATTATACAGAGTAACTCATCTGAAAATTTAGGAGTGATATTTTGATTTGCACATTAAAGAAGTTACTAAAATTTCATTTTTCCATCTTTGTAACATTACAAAAATGTGTTTGATTTAATCTTTGATAGATGCAGAAACTCTAATTCATGTGTTTGTATCTTCACGGTTAAAGTACTGTAATGGTTTGCTCTCTGGCCTTCCGAAAAAGAGTATTAAAAGTCTTCAGATGGTACAGAATGCTGCTGTCAGAATCTTGACTAGAACTAGAAAATTGGATCACATTACTCCAATCCTTGCTGAATTTCATTGGCTGCCAGTTTATCTGAGATGTGATTTTAAGATTCTATTGTTTACCTATAAAGCACAACATGGGATATCACTGACCTAGTGATACCATATGTTCCATCCCGAGCCTTATGCTCACAAAATGCAGGCTTGCTATCCATCCCTAAAGTTAAAAAGAAATCAGCAGAGCATTCTCACATAGGGCCCCACTGTTATGTAATTCCCTACCAGCTGATGTTAGGGGTGCTAGTACTAAAAACCTGTTTGTACAGTGAGGCATTTAGTTAGCAACAGTAAATGTTCTTCTCTGCTTAGAGGCCTTAATGATTATACTTTAGGCTTCATTGTGTCATCTTTGTGTGTTTCTGGCCTCTGTTTATCTTTCTCTTTCTCTGAGTGTGGTGGATGGGAGATGCTGTCACGATCCTGGAGGTTGTGTGGATGGTGCGGCTCTAGCCCGGTAATGTTATCGGGGGAAGTTGCTGCCTTGGTCAAGGACAGCGTGTCGATGGCGATGTTCCCTGAACTGGGAAAGAGAACTGTGTGCAGAGCCAATGGATGTGTGTTGGTCATCTCTTGATTCTTGGAGGAGTGTTGTCTTGAGGAGATGCTGCATGGTCCCGGACTATGTATGGATGGCGGTGGCTACTGCTGCAGAAGCCAAGTCTCCAATACAGACAAGCGCTATGGTTGTTGAGCGGTCCTGGTCATGTCTAGTGCTATAGGACATTTCCTTGGACCTGGTACTCAAGTAGCGTCTGTCAGTGTCACTTCCTCTGACCTGGGACTCCTGTGGCATCTGTTAATGCTACAAAAGACTCTTTATTTACTAACTTACAAAACGCTTTTAATCTTTCCGATGTCTTAGTTCTTAAGTACGGCACAATGTGAAAATGATTATACATAGTATTAATGCTAAATGTAGTTAGCCTATCATCACCTATTGCATCTTAACCGTCCTGGAGGGGTGGATAAGGTCCCTTCTCAAGGGTTCTTCCCTTTTTTCCCCCATGTGGTTTTATTGGATAAGGGTGTTAAAGAGGTGTTGTTTGTTTTCATGTGAAATGTAGGCTGTACCGCCTGTTGAGACTATTATGTGATTATGGGCTGTATAAAATAAACTTGACTTGACTTGACTGTCATGTTACTGTTCCTACTGTGGTCCAACTGAACGCCTCAAAGCTCCGAAATGTTCGTATACATGAGCGTGCGTAACCAAATTTCATAGCACTTGGTCAAACAGGTCAACATAGGTATCCCATTATAGCGCACAACAATATTATACTATATATTAGTATACAATATATACTATATATTATTTTGTTTTGTTAACAGACCCAACATTAGGCTAATGTGCCCTATAGTCTATATTCAGCCCTGATTGTCAAGATATATGCAAGGTCAGGTTAAAATCGGATTTACTTTTCCAGTTATCGTGCAAAGAGACATATAGACAAACACGCGCATTCCTGCACGTGAGTGTAATAAACAAACAAGTATATACATCACCTAGGCCCTGGAAAAAAAGATTAGAAAAGGTGAAAAATATACCCAGCAGCAGTGGAACAAACATGAAGCTGGATCCTGCCTTGAGTTTTTCCTAGCCTCACAAACTCACATACTTGCACATAAATCACAGGCAGGACTGTCCTTGCATGATAGAGCCAAATTATTATGGCTAAAAACACAAGAATATGGGATGATTAGAGTGTCTTGGGCCTTCTAAGAGGAGACGGAGACATGATTTATTACCGTCCTTACACCAGCAGACTAAAATGTAAGAAAGAATGAATACATTGAGTCATGATAGGGGCTCACACTGCAATGGCGTCTCCATGAAAGCACAGTACAGTAAATGGACAGTTATTAGAACAGGAGTTGACAATACTGTTGATGGTGTGTACTTTGTCCAACCGTCTACAATTCACATCATTGCACATTGCTCTTTTATCTGTCAAGCTACAAGTGGATAGCCAAATCAGCGCTGTTAAATCTCAATGTTTTCGATGTGATTGTAGATGAAAAAAACGCATCTAAATTTTTCTGTTTCCAGTATTGTGAGTGGCCTAATGGTGTGCCCTTTTAGGGTCATAAATTGTGATTACTCCCTGCGCTACTAATCTCAGTGTAATGGGTCTCTGCATAAATTATCAATAAGTGAAATGTCACGACAAGATATAAGAAATTGTGTCTCTTAACGTGTCTCTCTGGCCTATCGGATAAACGCTGGCCAAGTTCTAAATAATGTATGCCCACTTTCATCAAGTGATTCATGGATGTTCCAACTGCTTTTACGAGATAACATGAACATGGCGAGACATAAGCAGCCCTGCTCCCTGGCACTCTGGACTGACCTGAAATAGGAACTCATAGCACTAATATAAATATGGCTAAAATGCTTAACTAGAACAATGCAAAAACACTGATAGCTACCTGCAGCAGTGGTCCTTCATTACTGTATGTCACATTAGAGCAGGGGTCCCAAACTGTCATGGTTCACTGTCATACTATAATAAATCTAAATATATCTTACAGAGTGACTAATGCAACTATTAGCCAAGTGAAACTGAATGAAATATCAACTCCGGTGCATATAGTTAATGTTAATAAAAGATCATACGTTATTTTAATCAATACTTCAACTTCAATTGAAAAAGCTAGCACAGAGAATACATACAATTGGTCAATGATAAAGTACACAGTGTTGCATTGGAGGTAGAGCCATGGATTCTGGAGAAGGATTATTTATATTTACACTATATCAAAACAAAAACACCTCTCCCTTCAATGACATAGGTTGCTCCCTCAGAAGCTCCGCCCCACACATTGGAAACTCATCGCCAAGGCTGGGATATTGTCTTTGTGTGCAGTCTGCACCACTATGTTTGTGTTCATGGAGCCAGTGCAGTATAGAAACACCAGATAATTTTTCCAGCATGCAAGAATGTGCAGCTTGCGGACCGGTAGGAGAATGTTTTAGGTTACAATCGTGGACTCTCAAATGGCCAATATGAGCTGTGTTTCGGTTGAAAAGAAATATTGGTGTTTAGATTAAATCCCCAGGAGTCCTGTTTTATCCTGCACGTTTATATGCTCACCTGGGTCGGCTCACCCTTAAAAATGTCAAATACTGATGTCTTTGGTGATTTACGGTGCTTTTAAGTATTTTGGGGTACTTTGTGTTTGACCCCCCTGTATTGAAAATTTCAGTCAAATTCACATGAACTGTTTATAAAATCTCTGAGCGCCCAGGTGTCAAGATGCAAATTGAACTTTTACTCTTATATTGCTGCTTTTTAACACAATTCCCTTACTGTTGATTTAGATAATGGATAAACAATAGCAGAGTGCATTACATAAATATCAAGATGTGTATGAACCTAACATTATGTTCTCCATTAGAAAATATTACATTTAACAGGGGCCTGTTGTACCCTGTGGGCTCCCAGTGATTTTCAGCACCAAAATACATTATCTCTTAAATGTGTATGCATGACATCCCATATTCATCTCTCCCTCTATTTTCCCCCTCTACTGTATATTGCCTCAAGGTTTTTTGGCAAGGAATACAATTCTGTAGTGTAATCGCTTCACAAACTGATGTACGTACATACATATTTCTAATACAATATGGTTGATCCGGCATCTATTTTTTTTGTACATGTTACACTAACTGTAACATGTACAGTACATTCTCTGTGAATGACAATGGCATTCTTTTTTATTTTGATGTGGTTGTTGTTGCTTCCTATATGCATCTCATTAAAGTGTCTCTGCATGACATTTTCTGCCACTAGATGTCACACTAAGCACCAGCGTCTTGGGCCAAAACAAACGCTTTGTGAGAAACCCACACACACACACACACACACACACACATACACACGCGCGCACACACACACTAACTAACATCATACGACTGACATGCATGAGCAGCCGGACCGGCTGTGAAAACAAATAACAGAGGAGCTTGTATTATATTATGTTTAAATGATTGTGCATCCATCCATCCATCTTCTCCCGCTTATCCGGAGTCAGGTCGCAGGGGCAGCAGCTCCAGCAGGGGACCCCAAACCTCCCTTTCCCAAGCCACATTGGAAAGCTCTGACTGGGGGATCCCG
>JAODLL010028139.1:0-23839 GCA_026546735.1 Forbesichthys agassizii | reverse complement strand
ATATATATATATAATAGAAGCATCGTCTCCTCCCGAGTTTGTTTACAGCTCCGTTTTTCTATCCTTAGATGAACAGCAACGGGAACAAGAGAGCTCCAACTACAGCCACCCAGAGACTGAAGCAGGATTACCTTAGAATAAAGAAAGACCCAGTGCCTTACATCTGTGCAGAACCTCTCCCTTCAAATATATTGGAATGGTAAGAAATACATGTGCATGGTTAAAATCCCTTCAAATATATAATGTTGCAACTAGCTTGTTTTTTTGGTAATATTTGGGACAACATTCACAGATGGAGGAGGTACAGTAGGCACTGGGGCAGGATTGTGCAAATAAACTTTAATTGCTGATAGTCAATAAACTAGCACACTTAGAACTGCCCTCCCCCTGCTGCTAACTCCTGGCCTGGTTTCCACTTCACTAAAGTTTGTATTTCCTCATTCACAATGGTGATTCATTCATTCACCATAAAATCAAATGGAAGTACAATCACATGGCAAAATTCAAATAGTGTTTTTTTGTGTCAATAAACATATCATAAAAGTACACATAATCACATTAAATTATTATCTACAGTACAGTGTAAGCCATATTTTCACATGGAAACAAACCTACCCCTTTACTACCCCTTTACTCTTTATCTCACACAAGCGTGTGGTAAACATGTGGCCTGTATTCATAATTTTCAACTAAATTTAATTTAGTGGGCTAAAATGCCTTCATAAAAAATAATCTCTTTTTCTCCTGTGTGTGTATGTTCTAGGTTAACAAATAACCTGGAATATACACCATATATTGTCTTGATAACACACATTTCCAGTGCAGTGGTTATTGGAATCATCAATCCTGCAAAAATTGGGATCTGTTTTTGTTGTTTGACTTGTTTTTATTCAGAACTTGTCACCACAACCTGTGAACAGTTTTGTAGTTTTTAAAACACAAACACAATAGTGATCTAAGGGGTTTCTCTAGGTCATTATGTGCCTGATGTATTTAAGACTATTGTGTGTAACAAAATATGTGCAATCTCTATGTGCAGAGAGATGTTGACCAAGTTTACTTGGTTACATTTATCACACACTAATATATTTATGTACACAGTCCTAACTGGCTAACAAATACTTATTTTTCTTCTCCAGGCACTATGTTGTCAGAGGTCCTGAGAAAACCCCTTATGAAGGTAAAATAACATGGCACACACACTGTAATAATGATGATGGTAATACTACATTTGATAGATAAGCGCCACCTTACAAAGTACACAATAAAAACCTAGCATAGCTGTAGTAGTTGTGCCCCTGGCGTCAAGCATTTGTTTATTTGCTAAAGATAAATCTCTAGTTCATGTATTTATGGTCTGTGCTTTGATCTTACTGTGTGTGGTGTTTTTTTAGGAGGATACTACCATGGAAAACTTATATTTCCACGGGAATTCCCATTTAAACCCCCTAGTATCTACATGATCACACCAAACGGAAGATTTAAATGCAATACCAGGTAAAAACTCTTTCTCTGAGGATATAGCCATAGCATAATCCTTTTCTTCTTTTCTTTTTTTTGCTTACATTGGTGGCATGCTATCTTAAAAACAAAACTGCTATTGTTCAAAATGAACAAAAAGAAAGATGATTCCTCACATACCCATATTGTTTGAGTCTTCTTCCGTTTTCATTGGAAGCTTGTCATTCATATCCAAGCTATCACTTTTCAGACGCCCATACAAATAACCAATTTTTTAAAAATTTGTTCTACATGATTGTTTTAGTGTTATGCTCAATTGTTCTATGTAAATCTTGGAAATGTCCTCACTGCAGTATTGTAACTATGGCTGAAATAAGTAAGTTACTTAATCAATAGTTACAAATGTTAATGTACGGTACTGTATTGTGATGTGGTGATCAGGAAGGTGGTTCGTCCATGACGGTACCTGAATTGTACATGCTCTTTCTCATTTAATTTTCAGAGTCCCCTATTTCATCTGCAAGCTCTTAGATAGTTAATTTAGTTTAAAGGTATGCTAAGTTTCCAACTCTCTATCCATAATTCATCATGGCCACCTGCCTGCAATTTGTGAGCAGTGGTCCCATCACGCTGCAGGGGTGCCAACCATGTTTCTGTTTGTGTGAACATTTCAAGCACATACAGAGTGACATGTCTTTCTTTGTGCACCCTGTGCTGCAGGTTATGTCTGTCGATCACAGACTTCCACCCGGACACATGGAACCCTGCCTGGTCTGTGTCCACCATCCTCACAGGCCTGCTCAGCTTCATGGTAGAGAAAGGTCCCACCCTCGGCAGCATTGAGACCTCAGACTACACAGTAAGTGCATGTAAACACCCCTCGCACAAATGTGTCGGGATGCCAACGATTCCAGAGTAAGATGCACAGATAACCTGCCGTGGAAACGTAGGAACACACCGTGACATGCACTAGATGCAGAGGCATTGTAAGAGAGATTAAATTTGTGCTCTTGCACGTCACGGTCCATTGTTTTTATTTGTATTTGGCATCTTATTTTCTGATGTGCTTTTCAGGTTTCACTGGCTTGGTGGTACAATTGCCTGTAAAAGGAACTGCTGTACAATTCGTAGCTCTTTTGACTGGGTGTCGTGAATGTTGCACCAATGGCGTACTTCAGCTCTCCTGCGAGAACTGTGTGTCTTAATATCTGTATACATATATATAATATGTGTTTTCCTTGACAGAAAAGACAGCTCTCAGCCCAAAGTCTGGCCTTTAATCTCAAGGACAAAGTGTTCTGTGAGCTCTTTCCAGAAGTTGTCGATGTAAGTGAGTGGCAGTAGACCGTGTGACGTGTTCAGTCTGGCGAGAGACAGCCATTGCTTCTGAGTAACACGCTGCTTGCTGCTGTCCCTCACACAGGAGATGAAGCAGAAGCAGAAGGCCCAGGAGGAGCTGAGCGCCCGCACCCAGCCCCTCCCTCTCCCCGACGTGGTTCCAGACGGGGACCCCCAGCACGCTCACTACGGCCTCCCCGCCCTCAACGGCGGGCCGGCTCCTCTGGCTGCGGCCGCCCCCGGCCTGCAGCAGGCCAACCGGAACCACGGACTGTTAGGCGGGGCCCTGGCCAACTTGTTTGTGATCGTGGGCTTCGCCGCATTCGCCTACACGGTGAAGTACGTGCTAAGGAGCATAGCCCAGGAGTGAGGGAGTGAGGCGGCGCTTTTAGGCCTCTTGGCTAGCGGGAGAGCCGGCTAGCGGACTACACATTCTTAAAATCACACTATGTGGGGAGGGAGAATGAGTCCCTGTTTTACCCCCTCCTCAACCACCACCACCACAACAACCGCCATGGACTGGAGGTGGATATTCAAAGCCACATAGCAACCCAGGAGGGTTTGGTGGAGAAGTTGGCCTGGAGTGGCGGTGGGCTCTTGGGGGTAGGACTATTAATAAACGCTTGTGATCGAATCTGTTCTTTGGTGGTTATCCTCGGTAGCAGGGCATGCTTGGCTCATTGGTTCTTAGGAGAGGAGGATTGAGAGTTTGGGATTGGTTACTGTTCCTGGCTACAGCTGTTCTTCATGGCATGGTGTAAAAAATAAAAAATACCATTTCAGTAGCTGCAAGCAGAACGTTTGGACACTTGGGCATGGTATCCTCTTTACGTCATTTGAAGTTGAGGCACCATGCCAATTTGTTCTTCAATATAGTCTCCTTTCTTCAGTTCTAGGTTGGTTAATGCCAGAGATTAATCTCTCATACCGTAAAACATACACTTACACAATATTTACCTGTTTCCTGATTGCTTGCCAATCAAAGAAAAACATCTTGTATTTCAAGTGATACAACTATAGATATAACCTGGAAACCTAACCTGGGTGTATTCTACGGAATAGGGCAGGCGATCATAAAGAAATCCTTGAACACTTGATAATTAATCCACTTCCTGTTGCTTCTATAGTACTTATACTTATTTTGGCCGGGTTCCATCAAAGTATGTCATGTTGTTGGTCATCTTCGGCCTCTTGGCAGAACCAATGTTGTTGGTGCATTATAAAAGCAAGGTGATATTTATACAACCTATAGCACTGGATTCCATGGAAGTGCTGCCAGTGCTGTAGAAGTATTTCAATTCTATACAGTTGTATACTGTCCTCCTCAGTGTATATAAATGGTAGAATTGTGGAATATTATATTATCTAATTGTATTGCTTATTCCTAGATTATACTAAATGTTCCACTGCTGCAGCTAGCCGCTCTTGTGAACGAACCCATGAGCCAAGTAAAGTGTCTCTGCACCAATGGAATTAGTGACCAATACCTTTTTAATAATTGGCTTAGCTGACCATTATAGCAACACATATAGGTCCAACATTGGAGACACAAAGAGAATCAATATTATGTTCTATATATTTTCTATTGGATAATTATTTCTTTACAATATCTTTATTTATGATTATAGCCTTTGTTTTCATCCAAGGACATGTCTAGTGTTTGCTAAGCAGGGCAGTGATATTAAGACGAGCAGAACACAGACATTGTGGTTGCTTTTGATTTACTGTTGTGCATTTACATAGTAGAATGATTCTACTGTGTACCTATATTGTCTCAGCTGAAAACAACTGTCAAACGGAAGAGATGCTTTTCTATTGCTCTTCTATTCAGGGCAGCAACACAAAGTGCTGCTATGGATAGGTGGGAGAGCATTTGTGTGATTAGAACAAATGCCCACATTTCCATGCTTTAATTATCTTGTGTGATACTGTATGTTTTCATAGTAAATTCAAATAAATTACCCTGCCTGGCAGGACATTTTACAGTATATATTTATGTTTTCTTATATTTATGTAATTTCCTCCCACAGACCTAACAAAACAAACATCAAAATTGAATTTTGGAACTCACCTTCATTGTGTAGCATATCCCATTACCTATAATTCCTAAATATAGTATTAGATCAAATACAAGTATTGAATGTAATTTGCTTTAATCCTGAAAATCATAATATTTGTATTAAACATGTTGTACCTGGATGGGCCCAAGAGATAACAAATAAAACATGTCAGTCTATGTATAGGTCTAGTGCCTGAATAGAAGCTGAATGTATTTAGATTTTTATAATTAAATCATAAATTAATCATACCTTCATGTAGTTTACCTGCAAGTATAATAACCTCACCGTTCTAGTCACTGATTTGCTGATAGGGGGATAATTAGGTAATTATGAGGAAACTATTTGAGTTCTTTGGAATCTCAGCTTACGAATGAGGGTGCACAGTACAACCACAGTAGGAGGAGACGATCAGAATTTGCATCTAAGAAGCTTGTATAACCAGATCTGATCCAGCCCCACAGCTGTAGTATACCTGTCCTATACTGGAGTGCTGAAGCTGTTGCTTTTGGCTTTCAAAGTAAGTGCTACATCTTTACTTTACTATCCTAACTGATATTTGGTGATGATATGTGTTAGTGTATTACATATATTCTAATATCGATAGACTATTGTCATAATTACATTTCTAAACGTGTTTATTTTTTACTCCATAGCCTGCTTTGTCAGGACATCATCCCAGACCTATCGCTGTCCGCCGTCACCGACTGTGGTTCAGTTCAGACACGCACAGGTCACAGACCGTTCCTGCAAGTGTGTGTATATTATGGTGTAGACCCAGGCTGGAATTCAAAGGGCCTATACTGCAAATATTCTAGGTATATAGGGTACACCGAGTTAGCTCTTTAGCCTGCAAACATGGTTCTGAATGAAGAACAGGAGTGCGTTGTGTGCTTCGAGCGTTACTCTCGCTGCGAGAGGGTCCCGAGAATTCTCCACTGCAACCACACGTTTTGTGTGCCCTGCCTCGAGTCCATGTGCATGAAAAACAGCGCTATATGCGCAGTCTCCTGCCCGCTGTGCCGGTGGATCACATGCACCCGTGCGAGTCTCGGCCTGTCCGGCGCCCTGTGGGTCAACACGGACATCTGGGATGTGATCGGAGAGCTTCCTCGGGAAGAGGAAGAGGACTCAGACCACCTAATTCATGTCCCGACAGTCCAGTCAACGCATAGGCCTACTCAGACATTACGGTAGGTCGCTTATAGGCTATGGCCTTGACATGTATTCCGCCTTTATCTGAAACCTGACATTAACTCCACGACACGTTTACATCTCGTGTCTATATGTGCTATACTAATCTCTTTCTCTAATCTATTTTAGCTGTGTGCCAAGAAGGTCTATTAAGTCAAAACTGCAGAGTTTTGTCAAAACATTCAACTGCGGAGCTGCGCGCAACTTTCAGTGACACATGAAACAACCTCATCGGAACTCCAGCTTGCCTTGTGACCACATTACACTATTGGGATTGGTTGTAATTTTATTTATATATAAGTTATATATTTTATATATAACTTATAACCTCCTGTGTTTTTATCCTTATGTGTATTTTTGGATGTTGTCATTTTAATTTCTTTTTAATTTTTAAAAATGTTTATTTTATTTTTTAATTTAAATCCAGGTTAAAAAAACACCTCCTCTCCACGTGCCACGTGACAATGTTTACTTAACCATATTGTTTAGCCTTATAACCTTATGTTTGTATCCTTCTTTTACTTAACCACACCGTTTAACCTATGTTTTCATCCTTATATGTATTTTATGATATTGTAATTTTAATTTCTGTGGAATATTTGTATCAAAAATACAAGTGTATTTGTGACAGGGGTGAAAGACCCGTGAGGGATAAGGCCCTCCAAAGAGAGTCACAAGGGTGGAATACCCAAAGGGATAAGGCCCTTTACAGAGGGAGTGGAATACCCTAAGGGATAAGGCCCTTTAAAGAGGGGTGGAATAAAAAAAGGGATAAGGCCCTTTAAAGAGGTTGGGTAAAACACCCAAAGGAATAAGGCACTTTAAAGAGGGGGTGGAATACCCAAAGGGATAAGGCCCTTTAAAGAGGTTTGGTAAAACACCCAAAGGAATAAGGCACTTTAAAGAGGGGGTGGAATACCCAAAGGGATAAGGCCCTTTAAAGAGGGGGTGAAAGACCCAAAGGGATATGGCCCTTTAAAGAGGGTGTGGAATACCCAAAGGGATAAGGCCCTTTAAAGAGGGGGTGGAATACCCAAAGGGATAAGGCCCTTTAAAGTGGTTGGGTGAAACACCCAAAGGAATAAGGCCATTTAAAGAGGGGGTGAAAGACCCAAAGGGATAAGGCCCTTTAAAGAGGGGGTGAAAGAGACAAAGGGATAAGGCCTAAGGCATAAGACGTCATTCCGCTCCTGGACTATAAAAATAAAAAGTGTAACGATAAACGGCACTTTGCATGAGTCTGTCTACTGCAGCTTCTGTAGTACATTTTTACTATCTGAAAGATACTCTGAACTAACCATTGTGACACAACTTGGATTATACATGGAAATGTGGTAGTTTCTTCAGGTGCTTCTGCAGCTGTATGATATTCGTAATCATCAAGATTTCATGAATACAGACTTTAACTATTTCTCTTTGTGTGTAATTAATCCACGATATGGGTTTCACTTAGTCAATGCACCTGACCTGTATATTTAGTTGAGTAGACTTAAGGGGCATTCACACTACCGGCACAGTTATTTCCACGGGTAGTGTGAATTCCCCTTTAGACTACAATCAACGTCAATTAACCTCAAGTTAGCCTTTCAGTCATTCAACAGCTACCAGTCAGCTTTCAGTGGGTGCTGACATATTGTGTCACACCAGGGCAGTATTGTACATTAGATTCTTCTATTACCGGTAATCAAGTTTGTTGATCATCCTCACTGGAATCTCGTTAAACGTAAAAACACACAAGGATCGATAAACGCATCAGGAAATTGAATTTGGGATTTTATTGAAAATAGTGGTAGTGGATTATTTGACGCAAAAACTTTTCCCTGAATTAGTTCTACTGGACAGCCTCTTGACTATATTGAAATATGAAATACGAAGTTACATATTTTGACGTTACACAACATTGACGCAAACACAACAGGGTATTAATTACTAAAATACATTTGCCCTCATTAAACCCCCAAACCATTGTCATTCAAGAGTTGTCATTGAGAAGTTTCTTATAGCTCGTAATTTTTCGGTTAATTTATTCCATTATGAAGAAACAAAACTGTCAACAGTTCATGGGCAGTAGTTTCCCCACATAAAACTGAAATGGACATATATTCGAGAAAGTGGAACTGTACCAATAACATATTTATATTGGACTCCATATTGTTACTGGCCTGTATTGCGGCAATGTCACCTGCTGTTTTAAATCAGTAATGATTACAAAATGAAAGCCTAAATACAGTGTACATATTTATGGAGACTTGAACGTACACACCAAACAATAAATAGTATCCATACAATCACCATACTGTAATACAGCGGCATATATAGGTGACAATAGCAATGGAAACATGCCAATTTCAGCATACTATTCCCCAACAAGACCAGTGTACAGGTCTACATCATTATTCAGACATTCTGCAAAGGATCATTGATTATAGTTTTAATGGAACAATCGGCTGCGTTCTAAAATAAAGTGGGACCCCAGGATACTTCCGGTCCATGATGTGTTGCGTTGCCTTTACGGCGGCCAGATACATCTGGCTACGGCTACGCATCATATCAAAATAGATTAGCTAGATACAATTAATAGGGTCAGGTTTGGTTTGCTGCGTAGGATCAGTTCACACATTAGTGGGCTGAGCATTGTAGAATAAGCATCACACAACACAATATGCCCATCTGGGTTGAAACAGCTACAGCACCTCTACAACATAATAAAATAAAAAGCCTATAAGCCCTTAAGTTGATTGATAATAAAAAAAAGAGGTTAATATTTTACTCAGTGTCTACTTAAAAACCCAGAAAACATTACAACCGGGTTAAATAAATATTTGTGAAGAATAGTGAATAAAGTCCCATTCTTAAATAACTCTGGAAATTGTTCAGCAGGTACTACTCCACACAGTGCAGAGTTATTGAGAGTTCTTGACATGAGCAATATTTTTATCTTGTACAGGAAAACAAGATTCCACAATATCAAGAAATAAAAAGAGGGAGAAATTAAAAATTCAAATTTTCTTCATGCTTTAAAATGCACATACTTCTTTTCTGTCACTGGGCATGGTATGGTATGACCCTCTTTTGAATTACATATACATTCAGCACTCACAGTTTATGAAGTTAAAAGGGTTATATTGCATAAGGACGTCGTGACTTAACCTGCCTAACACTGTCAATACATCTTATTAAATTATTACATTTATCTCTAACAGGTTAGCATACACAAATATCTTTCTCAACATCTTAATGAGCCCCTTCTGATTCCTTCTCACAGATAAAACAATTACGCATGAGGAGAATACTAAATGTGAATTAAATGACAAAACATAATTACGCATGAGGAGAACACTTCTAAATGTGGTTCACATGCAGACATGAAATATAAGGAAATAAACTAAACAAAAAACACAGAAAATAAATGATTAGTGTGTAATATCTAAACAAGTGAAACACAAGCCCTGAAAAGGTCTTTTGCTAGCTCGCGCTACGCTAGTGGTGCGCGCTATAAGCTGCTAGTCTCAGCCAAAGTGTCGCTGCAGACAGGAGATACATCTCTCTGCCCACATGACGAGACAACACTGGCAACACAGCAGCACTCTACACCTGGATTAAAACAGTGATCAAATATGGGTTAAAAACTCAAACGGTCATGATC
This sequence comes from Forbesichthys agassizii, assembly GCA_026546735.1. NCBI lineage: Eukaryota > Metazoa > Chordata > Actinopteri > Percopsiformes > Amblyopsidae > Forbesichthys > Forbesichthys agassizii. Next base: position 14,143 of record JAODLL010028139.1, on the reverse strand, counting down.
CACATTACAATCGTCACCAGGAACACAGAGTTAGCCAAAAGTGAAACGTTGCTGTATAGTCCAAATGCAGTGATGAAATAGGTCAACTAGCGCCCCCTCTCTACAAGTAAGGGTACTGAGTGAGGCGCCGAGGGCTGAGCTGGTAGGCACTGTAGGCCTCGACGCCCCGGGGCGGCACGCTGACGTAGGTCGACCGGGCGGCGAACTGGTGCTGGTAGGCAGCGGGGGGCAGTGCGTGGAGCAAACCGACCCCGCCGCCGCACGTCCCTCCCCCAACGGAGTCCTTCCCTCGGCTCCCCTCCCGGCGCGGGGGGGCCGGGGGCCCGTAGGAGGCTGCGTAGGCGGCGGGGGAGTGGTGTCCGTGGTGGCTGCGTGCCAGCAGCTGCTCCATGGCGACCGGGTAGGCGTAGGCGGCGGCCAGGGCCGACACCTCCGGGAAGCTGTACTGGGGGGCCGGCGGGGCCGCGGCGGGGAGGCCCAGCGCCTGCTGCCGACGCTGGTACGAGGAGGTGCAGGAGGTGGCCCCCCCCGAGGGCTCCTGGGAGGAGGAGACCACCGGCTGAACCTGCGGGAAAGGGGTAGCGGGGTATGGGCCGATATTAAACGTTTGATTTAGAAACAAAACCATACTGTACTGATTAACAAAAGTAGAATTGAAATATTACATATTTAAATTTATAAACAAACTGAATTATGTTGATTTAAAAAAGTCAAACTAAAATTATACAGTATATTTTTTATTTTTAATCAACTTGAATAATGGAAGATTGAAAAATATTTTTAAAAAAGTTTATATTTCTTTGAATTGTTAAGCTGGAATAATTGCATTTCTTTTTTAAATACATCTGATTATCACACTTAAAATGTTATTAGTTTGGAGCTGACTTAAAGTAAACTTCAACCTGAATGTAATGTTGGGAAATTGTAACTGTTTGCTCTTAAACTGATTCAACTCCATTTTAGGTTCTCATTCATTCAAATTCAGTTCTTGCAGTTCAAAGGAAGGTGTGTGTGTGTGTGTGTGTGTGTGCGTGTGCCTTTCTCACCTGGCTGAGGTTCAGGGGGTGAGACTGGCTGGGCATCGGCCCGTGGCGCTCCAGGCTGGGCCCCGTGGGAATCGGCTGCCGGTGGGCCGACCTCTTGGGCTTCACGTAGCTCACTGGGACGGAGAGACAGGGGGCCAGGGTGAGTACACGAGGGACAGGGTGGCCTGGTGGCCTGGGTGGTGGTCTCCCAGCTCTAAGGTTGTGAGTTTAAGCCCTGAACTAGTCTTCATCTTTAACACGTCATGTCCATGTTGGTTACATGTAGTACAAATACATCTGTTCTGATCTGCTTCAAAATTGTAGGCCAGTATTGTATATTCACTATAGATGGCACCGATACGATACTTACTAAAATAGCTGGATAGGAATGTCTAACCTACCCAGGCCACACTATCAGCAGCAGCTTTATAAAATGCATCTAAGTCCTAAAATAGAGATTGGCTGTCATTTACTTTGCAATTTAACTTAAATCCTAATTTAACATAACTTGTATCATATCGGTACTGAAAAAATTGGATCGTGCCATACCCAATTTTCCCCATAGTCAATGTAGTAATTTAACAGAGCTGCCCTCTGGGCCAGGTCTCCCTTGAGAAAGAAAGAATCTATCTCAATGGGACTTTCCTGGGAAAATTAAAGTGTTGTGCCCTGATATCATTGCGTGTCCAGGCCTCAGGGACGACGTGATGTGACCCTGAATGTAATGAGCATGTGGAGCATATCGATTTGAAGACTATGGTTACTGCACTTCTTCCCTACCGATTTACAATCAATAAACCGGGATTCTCTCAGTTCATCTCAAGTCCTTCCTGGTCAGACAATTACCATTAAACATTTTTATAGTCAGCTATTGTAAGCAAATACATGTTGTCAGCATTTCGTGTGTACTGAAAAGATAACCCGTTACTTCTATGCAGCTCTGGCTCTGTAAATTGGAACACAAACAAACACCACTCACAACGCCATAGCTTTTGCAATGCTTTTCCAATGTGTGGGGTGGAGCTTCTGAGGTAGTTTCTGTTGATTTAGCTGGAAGTCAGCAATCTTTCTAAAACAAATTATAAACCCTGCCTTTAATAGAAAGTGATTGACTTAGTTGAACTTCCTGATCAGTCATTATCATAACAGTAGTCTCCCAGCCTCTTCCATTTGTTAGCACTATGCCACATAAGAGTGTAGGTGATACATGTATTAATGTTATTCATTATAAAGTATGTATACGTAATTATTAAGCATGTTAATTATGAAGTAAAACGATTCATGTTCATTCATTTTAAAGTGTGTATGTTATATACAATCATCACGTACGATAATTATCCCTGCAATTACAACAAAAGTGTGATAAACATATTTCCTCAGTGTTATATTAAAAAAAGGGGGATTGATCACTCAAATCAAAATCCCTCAGAAGCTCCGCCCTACACATTGAAAGGCATTGCGAAACCAAGTGACATTGTTGTGAACGGTTTTCGCCACTTTGCTTATGTTCCTATTTACGGAGACGGTGTGTGTCTGAGAAGTAGCAGAATATTTTTTCTAGCAGGCATAAAGAATGTTATGGTACGGTACTGAGATATTTGGTGAATTCAACAGAAAAGTGTAACAACTGACCTTGTTTGTTCAATGTTTGGTCATATTGCATGCCCACCCACCTCCCGCTTCCCAATAGGTTTCTAGGACCACAATAGGGCTGGCCCCAAATATTCGATTATTCGGGTATTCGTTCTTTGGGTATGTATTTGATTTAAATATTGGGATTCAAGTATTTATTGTCATCAACACAACAGATTGCAATTGTCTCTGTAAGAAGAGCGTATGGTTATTTATTCAACACACTCTTATTGGCTAATACAGGAGGTATATATATGCTATAGTGTTTATAATTGTGTTTTTGAGAGAGTATTCGAATACTCGTTCGGAAATACCATCTAGTACTCGAAACCTGTAAAATGGTATTCGGGACAGCCCTAGACCACAGCCATGTTGGCCCCATAGACCACAACGCTGTTCTCTCACCGGTCTCCACCCGAGCACGGGATGCAGCTGGAGCCTTGACGGAGGGGGCCACTACGGCCAGAGACCTGGGCGGGCGCGAGGCCCCGGCGGCGGGCACGCGGGCGCGGGGCAGCGGTGTCAGAGGGCTGGTGGTGGATGAGTCGGAGTCGTGCACCGTCACACAGCTGATCACGTTAGTCCGCTGGCTCAGACCCACGCTGCGGAGGAGGGGAGGGCGCGTTAGCAGGTTCCATGAACAAAATAAAATTTTTATTCCAATATAAAAGCTTGATTTTTGTACCCGTTTTACAATTATTTTTAGAACACAATTGTATGAGTTTAATTTTGATTCCTAGTAAAACAGCGCAAACATTGGTTTGTGTCTCAGACAAAGGTTGATAGGAGGATAAACACAAGCGTGTTTGAGGTGCGTATTCAGCTGCTGACAAATGTACTTATTCTGACCTGGCGGGGTGGAACTTGCGCTCGTCCTCTGTGTCCGTGTCACTGTGGATGGTGATGATGCTCACGGCGGGGCTCGGCGTGTCCGAGATCACGATTGGCTGCGACAACGCCACGCCGCAGGCGGGCGGGGTCACGTGACTGCTGCTGAGCAACAACGCGGTGGACACGCCCCTTCAGGTGAGAAGGAAGAAAACAAACAAACAAACAGGGCATCAGTGGCAGCTGTACATCAATGTAACATACAATTGATTAGCCCTGACGGCTGAGTCGCTCTGGCCGCATGCGTCTAGTAAAATGCTGCTACATGTAAATGTACACACACCTGTTTCTGCTCTCTCCATGCCTGACTTTGACCTTCTTCCTGCTCTGCTGACAGCGGACCTGGTTTGTGCTCCTGTGGGACACAAATCGCAAGAACGGGCAGATCAGAAGACGTTTTAAGACAATAGCTACGGTTACACACACCAATATTCCCACTATTACTTCAATTTGATAGCGGCCGTGTAAATTGCATATTCACAATCTCCACCCATATATTACTCACAGCTACATTTTAGCTGAGATTGTTGCCTGGAAACCCGGTTTGCTCACACCGCCACCCATCAGCGACCAGCAGGGTGTGATCAAGCGCAAAGTGTTTGTTTCAAAACAAGAACTAGATTAAGTGAAGGAAACGGCTGTAGCAACGGGTAAAGCACGATCCAGTGGTGTCACATTAGGATGCAGAGACCATAGAACAATCCCCAATGGAGTGTGTGCAAATCATATTCACAAAGAGAACTTTGGGCCTGGTTACGCCAGGCTAATACACAGCCACATGTTAACATAAGTGGAAATACTTATCCAACAACTTAGTAGGAATGAAGGCATGTGTGTGTGTGTGTGTGTGTGTGTGTGCGCGCATGCGTGCGTGAGATCTCTAGCCACTGGCCCCCACCTCCAGCTGTGCCCCTGCTGGGTGGCGGCATCAGAATGAAGCGCCTCCAAGGGTGACCCGGCGACCCCCGCCTGGTGGGAGGAGCTGTGAATGGCCACGCCGGGGACCTGCTGCCATGACGACGGGATAAGGATCTGCTGTGTTGCAGCGGGCCACGCCTGCTGAAGAGGAAACGACAAAACACAAAGCGTTTCAACCTAAAAGACGCGCGTGTTACCGTAGAAACGGACAAAAACGGCAGACCGAACGGTCTGATTGGATGGAGCCATGCTGGTGAAATAGAGACAATTTAATAAGAAACTATACGGCAGCAAACCTTCGCCACACACACACACACACACACACACACACACACACAAAAAGCAAGCACCCTTGCCCAAGCCATTCCCGATGTTAGAGCATTGCCCTGCAACAGATCTCCGAGAACACGTCATGCAATGGCGCCAGACACTGAGACAGATGCACACACAAACAAACACTGGAGCCTGTTAACATGAAGAAACACTGCAGAGGTGATTAGTTTAGTTTCAGGGGGCCGCTGGAAATCCTCCACGAGGTGTCCTGGGAGGGAGGTGTTACATGGCTTGCACAGCAGCAGGGGATGGGGGGAGGGGGGAGCTGTCGGCAGGCTCTCCGGCTTTCTGAAAACCAAGATGGGGCAGAACGAGAGAGACCCAAAGCTGCAAGCAAAAAGCCAGCCACACATGCGCGTCATGCCCTGGGCTGTCCTGCAGGGGGAGACTGTAAGGGGAGGGGGGGGTGGGTGGGGGGGTGGACAACGTGGAAAACGACGAATACGTTCTGCTAACTTGTACAGATTTGGGATCAGCTTTCTCTCTCTCTAGAAGTGTTCCCCCACACGAGATAGGGAGGGCCGCAGGAGAACAGAGAGAGGGAGAAAGAGAGAGATGACAGACGCCATGTTTTAGACTGTGACTATAAATCGTGAACCACCTCCAGCCAAGCCACAGGGACTCCCCAGGTACAGTGAAGGGAGGGGAGGGGGGAAGGGGGGGGTAAGGAAGGGAAAACGTGAGGAGCGACGGGCACAGAGGGAGACAGAGAAGCGTGGGCGAGAGAGATAGAGGATGCAGGGAGAGACTCTCTGGAAGTAGCCATGGTAGGTTTACCAGCACAGTGGCTGTGTGCTCCAGCAGGGCGGGCCGAGACACGCCGGTGCCTAGACCCAGTGGCAGAGAAAACCGGGGGGCTATGCCTGCTGAGGAGGGGTGTAGGGTAGCCACCATCAGGGGAGTACAGGAGCCCTGGGGGAGGGGAGGGGAGGGGAGTACGTTAGAGACAGACAGGGTTAAGGCAGGACCAAACCACTGTCCATAAAGACTGCAAGAGGGTGAAACTGGGAAATGTAGGGGGGGGGGGAGATAGGTCAAAGGGTAAAACACCAGAGCTGCACACACACAACGAGGAAAAAATAAATAAAGTGAAATAGATCAACTGAAACCCGGTCTCCGGTTCGGCTGGCATAGCCTGAGATTGGAGTCCCTTTTGCGCTACACTGGAGGCGTCAAGTTACCAGTTTCACATTACATTGTTTTTAAAACAGGCAGACGCAAAAAATGTAGTTCACCACAAGAGTGCGCACTACTTAAGACAGAAGTGATTCGTTAGGTAGAAATATGCGTCACTGGTGCTGAATGAACACTTTGCAAGACGTGGCTTGGCCCCCCACCTACCTGTGCAAGCATACTGGGTTGAATCTGTAATGACTGGGCAGACTGGTTCTGAGGCACAATGGGAAGAGAGTTGTCCATCCTCATAGGGAAACTGTTTTTACTGGATGACTGCAGACCTGGAGATAAAATGAAGTGGAAAAGTGAAAATACTGATAATGAAGGTGTGTCATATGGCAGCTTTAGTTTAACGGCCTGAGTGAGACCTGACCAAGCTTATCATTAAACCGGGCCAAACGTAAGGTGTTGGGCAGCCATATTACAATGTATAAAAATGGTATTTTCTAATGGTGTGTATGTGTATGTATGTATGTATATATAAGCAATTACGGTGTATTTTCAGACATAATTACATTTTACGGACCCCCTGCAGTACCACTGACAATCCACTATGGGTCACGCACCCCGATAAAGACCTCTGTTCTAGGATCTTGGCTGCCCGTACCTTGGATGGTGGAGGGCGGACAGACGATGAGGGTCTGCTGGAAGGGCTCCGCCTGACTGCACAGGCCGGTGGGCCGCGCCTGCAAAGGAACACTTTGCTGAGTCAGCCCAGGAATGTTGATGGTGGCCTGCTGATAAAGGGCCGGCTGGTAGTTGAGCAGGGGCACAGCTCCACCCGCCGGAGGCCCCTGATGGAGGAAAACAAGCACACAGGCAGGGGTGGTTAGGAGCCAGGTAGTCTGGCAACAGAGCCAGCCTATACCTGCCCTGAAGTCTGGGACAGCGCTGGCTAGCTAGACCCGCCTACTTGACAGGCGAGGTACTTTATTGAACGACCTATATAACTCAATGACCATGGAGATCTATATGGTCTAAGTGTGAAGTTATATAAAGGCTGTATACAACATGAATGTAGGGCTGGCCCCAAATATTCGATTATTGGGGTATTCGTTTGTTGGGTATGTACTCGATTTAAATATTGGGATTCGAGAATTCGTTTTTTTCACATTATGCATGCATGCATGGTTTCCCATTAACCCCTAGTGTTTCCATATATCCCACATGTTGAAATGTAGTTGCCTGCCCTACACTGTGTGATCAACACAAGTGATTGCAGGTGGCTCCATTTGTACGAAGAGAGAGAGGCTATTCATTCAACACACTCTTATTGGCTAATACAGGAGTTATATGATATTTGACAGCTCTTACTGGCTCAATCGACGTGTCAAAGTGGCCATTTTGAGCACATGGCTATGTTTACATGTGTGCTCACTGAAGCTAGGAATCTAAGACTACTTCTTAATTATAGTTGAGTGTTTTTAATGGTGTTTTGAAAAAGGGTTCCTGTATTTAATGTTTTCCTTTAAACAAGTAGACATTGCTACCCTAGAGAAGAAGGCACACATTGTTCCATAAGAATGCAGAAAATTAAGTTTTCATTTTATGGTGGAGGACCACTGTACCCCACAACACTGGTTGTGTGTGTGTGTGTGTGTGTGCGTGGGGTGGGCGTGCCTGACTGTGCTGATTCAGCTGACTGCTGAAGGTGACCGTGAGGTTGCCTGCGGCAGCACCGGGGACAGCGCTGGCGGAGTAGAGAGGCTTGCTGCTGTCGTACGACGAGATCCGCCGCTTGCAGATCTCCATGTTCTGGAAGCATGACTTCACACTGCACCGGGGAGGGGGGGGCGGGGTTAGTTATTTCACAGACCACAAGAAGCACTTCACATTGTTAGGTAGAAAATAAACAAATTCACTTCAGTCTGTTATTATTTGTACTTATATAAATGTTATTCATTTGTAACTGAAATAATTTCATAATTACAATTATGAAATAGTATTTTAGAATGTATGAAATAATTGCTTATTATTTTGTGTTAATAAAACGGTAGCATTTTCAATTGTCATGAGGGCTGGGGCCTCACGATACATGGGTCACAATACAATACAAATATTGTATGTTCTATTCTTCATGTTGTATTCATAATAAATGTCATATTGGATTTTTTTATTTCTCACTGCATATTTTCCCAGTGTTTAAAAAAGTTCTATACATTTTTATATAATTAGGAGCTGGAAAGCAATACAGTATCGTGATACAAAATGTGTTTTGTCATAGTCATAGAATACAGTGCAAACTTTTGACTAGTCGTAGGACCATCCAAACAGACTAAAATGTATAAATACAATATACTATATGCAATAATCCATGGTCCCCCCCCACTTACTGAGAACTGTGGGGGTAATCCATGAGGTGGCTCATTGTGACAAAGGGGTGTCCCAGGGTTTTTGTGGGCGTTATCCTCTTATCAGCGTCCAATCGCAGCATCCGCTTCAGGAGGTCAATGAACTCCCGTCGGTCAGCCTTCTCTGCCAACATGTCCGTCCCCTCCAAGTGAGACGAAAGGTTGACCTGCGACACAAACCCAGCAGAGGCCAATGACGTGGTGTGTGCGCAGGTTGTACAGTGTGGCAGCGTTGCACTGACGGCCAAATACCTGCATCATATCATCCAGACAATTGAATATGTATTTTCTGGCCTCCTTGGACTTGATGCCCATTTCTACCTCATGCTCTGATGGAGTCTGAAAGAAAACACACATAATAGTGTTAACAATAATTAGTGGAGTAGGTGTAGGATCATTTTGTATTATTAATATATTATTATTAATTATCATCATCATCACCACCACTTATAATATAGTGAAATACAATAATACACGTCAGTCTCTGTAGTAAATAGGGCAAGTGTGTTGGCAAGAATCTGGCGACATGACACTGGGCCATGATTTGATATATATTGCGATACTGTTAAGAGAAGCTCTGTCCATTCTGTGCTCCGTGAGATGTGCCTATTTATTGAAATAGGTTTACTGCGGTACCTCCTATGATTGATCACGGTCAAATTGGTGGGGGTCAAATAGGGTTGGGGGTTAGGGGCATTTCCCGGGCCCTAAGCAGAAAGTAATTTGTCTGGCATTAGAATTTGTACCCAATTTATTCCAAAATGGTTGGTAAGTGGTAGTTTTAATATTGACTCTAGGTCATTTCTAAGATACTGGTCACATTTAGGGGTGTCTGGCAAACCCTTTCCTGCAGATAAACTGTCTGGCACGGGCCATTCTGTGCTCTGTGAGATGTTCACGCTCATTTGAAATAGGCTTCATGCGGTACATCCTACGATTGATCAAATATGCTTTTGGGCCCCTCTCTGGGTCCCCGGTGGGCACACTCAGCATGGGGTCTCCGGCAGACATCCATATCTGCACGTTAGGTTACATCGTGCATGTTCAGATATGGGCATCTTGTTCGTTTGATCAAAATGCTCTGGGCTGCTGCTTTATGGAAGTAAGGCAATACGTCGCGATTTCACATTTGTGATAAACTTAGAGCGATGCTATTGTGTGGCATCGCTGCAAAAAAAACACCATGTAAATGTGTAAAAACATTTTTTTTAAAAGAAGCACTTGTCGTGTTTTAGAGAATCGATAAAGTATTGTGTAATAATGCGATACTCCGGTGTGTATTGATATACAACCATAGTAGTAAATGAGAGCATTACACACTGAACAACTCCATACAAAACAGGCGGATAACATACTCGCCGTACCTTCAGCCTCCAGAGCGGGTAGCTGGAGTCTGGGCCTCTGTTGAAGAAGCGGCTGGTCTTTGTCCCAGCGCTTAGCAGGTACTCTGCTGGCAGGCCCTGGGTCTGGGAAATGTAGCGGATCTGGACAAGAAGCCACAAGACAAGTGTTAGCAGCTGCTAGCGTTGTTGTATTGTTCCAGAGAGGAACAATACAACAAAAAACATTTTCCCTATAATTTATAATTTTTAACATCATCATCATCATCATCATCATCTCCATCCCAAGCTCTGAGCTGGACTCCACCCACTGCACAATTTTGAGTAATCAATGAGCTGAGGGAGGGTAGGGGCTCCCTCAGACCCCTCCCCCACAAAAGGTAAAGTCAGCTATTGCTAGCTAAATGTAAGTAAATACACGTTGTTAAATTCACCAAATATATCCTTGCATTTCGCTAGCTTACCGTTTCTGTGTGGAGGACCGCAGAGCGACACCATTTTGATTTAAGATAGAAGTTCGCAAGAATGACTTACCATACCTTCAACATTTTCATGTAAAAGGGTTCCTCGTAAGCCAGCAAGGGCCATGTTAACCCTCGCGCTGTCCTATGGGTCAAAATGACCCGGTGCACTTGCCAGTAGAAGGCAGCAACCACAACACGGACATATGACATTCCGCGGTTTGCTCCCTCTGCTGCTAGTCTGCTGAAATTCCTTAGGACAGTGCGAGGGTTAAACAGATTTGAAAATAAATCTGCGTTACCAATAAACAAGTTTTGTAAAAATGAGAATTGTGTCAATATAAACAGCAGGAATGATGTGTTTAATCACAGTTCAGTCCAAACACTGAGTTGACAGCTCCAAAAACGCATCCGAGAGAGGGCAGTTACCGTGCACGTGGTACCAACCTGGTCGTACTCGGAGGCCCCGGGGTACAGGGGCCAACCCAGGAAGAGCTCTGCAATCACACAGCCTAAGGACCACATGTCAATGGCCTCGCAGAACGGCAGGCCTAAGATGATCTCGGGAGCCCTAGGGCATCAAACAGACATTAACCAAAAGGTTTCAACCCGTACAGTATTCTTATGTTGGATACCCAAACTATACAGAATAGGCAGCTAAAGAAGCTGTATGCAGCAGCCCAACATTTATGATTAAAACAGCTTTAATAATTAAACACATTTAAAATGATTAATTATAATAATAATAATAATCTATATATATTTAGCACATTTCATACAGGAGATGAAGTTTAGTGCTTTAGAATAAAGAGATTACATGCACGTACATGCTTAAAATACATTTGAAAACCATGATATAAAGTAAAAAATAAATGAAAGAATTACAACAAATAAATATAATTTAAAAAAACTATAAAAGCCATGGAAGATAGACACATAAAGCCCTTCCGAGGGCCACAGCACACCTGTAGTATCTGGACTGCAGGTAGGTGGAGCAGACTGCCTTGGACACATGGCTGGCTGAGCCAAAGTCAATGACCTTCACTCTGTAGGGTTGTCTGAGCGGGTCCACCAGCATAATGTTCTCAGGCTTCAGATCCGCATGGATCAGGCCCAGGCTCTTCAGCTTCATTAAAGCAGTGGCCACCTAGCAACGGAAACACCCGGGTTACACTTAACGGCAACCCTATGGAGGAGGACAGCTTTACACCAGAGCCGTGAAAAGAGTGTTGCGTCAACTCCAATGGACCATTTTTTTTCCCACAGCAATGGCGGATCGTGGAGCCTCAAAACAGTTCCCTGAAGTTAGCCGCATATATTTAAAGTGCCCTATAAATTATATTGTATATGTAAATCGTTGCATTTATTAATTAATAATTACCAAAAAATTAAGTTATATATCTGTATGTGTATAATGTATACATCTATCGATTCATATTGCCAACCAATGCCCTTCCTGGAACTGTTTTGCCCCTCCATGGACCGTGTGACCGTTGGCGTAACTCTCTCTTTGCATGGCTCTGCTTTACACCATGTGACATTGGCCAACCTGTTGCAGAATGGGTCTGATGTGGCGGAGGGGAAGTGGGCTGAACTTGCTGTGCTTGAGGAAGTCGTACAGGTTCTGCTCCAGCATCTCGAACACCAGGCAGGTGTGCCCCTTGTGCTGGAAGCATTCGTACGAACGCACAAAGTTGTACTCGTCTGCGTTCTCTGCGCTCAGGCGATTGAGGATGCCAACCTGAGGGACAACACAGAGAACATGAGACCTTCTCACACCATCAGTTATATTTTAAACATTAAAAGGTAGTCGGATATTGCAAGCTAAATGTAAGCTACACCTCAAATTCAACAGATATCTCCCTTGCATTTCACTAGCTCTAAAAATCACCTGGTACTTCTACACAGCCCTGGCTCCATAAATAGGAACATAAACAAAGTGGCTAACCCTCCTCACAACAACAAAGTCGCAGCGCCATGCTTTGCTTCACAATGCTTGTCGATGCGTGAGGCCACGGAGCGATACTGTTTTGAATATAGCTCTCACAGTTAGCAAGCTTTTTCAAGAATGACCTTTAATTCTTTTCCGTTTGATCTGTGACTCTTAGTCTCACGAAAGGGGAGGGGAGAATGTGCGCATGTCATTCAGAACACAAGACAAGAGTTTTTACATGCAAAACATAATGTGACGAATAACAAATAAAAAATACTCGATTTTATTGATTTTGTATAGCTGCGACCCAACTCTGGATAAGTGGCTGAGGAATGGATGGATTAATTGATTTTGTAATGTTAGGAGAGGAAATTGAACTCGATAACATTTCGATCAATCGCACAGCCCTCTCTGACTGAACAAAACTAAAAGGGTCCTCTGTGTGTATGTGTGTGTGTGCCCTGTCTAACAGCGTCTGTCAAACGCCACCTCATCTTCACCTTCTTCCCACCACCACGTCAACATTCGCCTCCCTAAAAGAAATCACCTCAATCTGACCCTGGCGGGCGTAGGAGGGGTGGTTCTTGAGGATCTTGATCGCCACGATCTCATTGGTGCCCCTCTTCCAGCACTTGGCCACCTGTCCGAAGGTGCCCCTGCCCAGGAACTCCAGCACCTCGTAGCTGCAGGAGACGGAGCAAAGGATCTCATGCTGCACCAGCTGGTAGTCGCCCTCGCCGTTGGAGCTGCTGCTCTTGGTGGTGGTCGCCGAGTGGGGGATTGACTGGCCGGTGCCCCCTCCCCCTCCTCCGCCCGTGCGGGTGGAGTAAGTGGCCGCCGGCGCCGACAGCTCCTCCAGGATCTGAACGCTGCCGCAGCCGCTGCCCTCGGTGGTGGCGGCGGCCTCCTCCAGCTTCCTCTTCTGCCCGTGCCGGTGGGCGCCGCCCCTCGCCGCCGCCTCGCCGCGGACCTGGCTGCCGTGGCCGGAGGACGAGGACTGGTCGCCGTGGCGCCGGCTGGAGCCGCGGGGGCCGTTGTTGCCCGTGCTGTCGGCCGCGCGCACCACCACTTGGCCCCGGGAGCCGGTGGCGGCGGCGGACGGGAAGACCAGCGAGGGGGCGAATGGGGGCACGGCCATGGCCGGGGTGAAGTATGCAGCCGCTGCCTGACCCGCCACGGAGCCGGCGTAGGCGTCGCTGGTGGACACGTCCCAGACGCTCTCCACCTTCATCTTCTTGACGCGGCAGAAGGCACTGGAGGAGATGGAGGGGGGGGAGAACACCTGCAACCGGGAGCTCATATCTAGAAAGACCAGACAGACAGGAGAGACCAGAACATATATTCAACAAGGCATGACAATATGGAATATTGCATGCATTGTCAGAAGTATATTCCAGAACCAGCAACACAAATTCTCCTTCCTGCACAAGACTTTGAAACGTGGCTCTTAAATGTATGTGGAATTGTGGATCTGAGAGGGCACCGACAAAGTTTTGGACTGACCGTCGACCGCGGTGAGCAACCTACGGGAGCAGCACGCTGGTGGGCTGTGGGCCAGCGCTCAACGTGCACAGCGGTTTCGACTCAGCAGCATGCTAAAGAAAATGCATCCGTGTGGACAGCTTTCATTGCATTTAATGTAATGTTGTACATGTTACCGCACAGACTGTAGCCTAAACTCTCACCGACCCGAAGCCGACAAGCCTGTAAATGGTTGGACACGAGTGGATACCGGGACTAGACTCAGAATACTAAAAAAAAAAAATGTTTAAAAAAAAAAATGTTATTGACCAGGCCTACTTCGAACTATGTTTTTTATATACTCTGTTAAAAATGTATCTAAGATAATCATATTTCATGATTTACGACATAACTGTTATACTTCACAAAACACATTTTTTTAACACAAAACTATATCAGCCATGATTGCGCTGTTTACATAGGTGCATGACTTGCAGGTAGAGAGAAAAAATTACTCAATGAGTAAAAATGTTTCGAAAGTAAAAAAAATATCTTTAAAAAAGTATATAATCGTATGCTAATTTTGCAGACTGAAAGTTGTCAATCGGTATCGGCCAAACACTTT
>JAODLL010028129.1:0-23840 GCA_026546735.1 Forbesichthys agassizii | reverse complement strand
CAGGCACGTCCAGCTGGGAGGAGGCCTCGGGGAAGACCCAGGACCAGGTGGAGAGATTATATCTCCAAACTGGCCTGAAAACGTCTCGGGATCCCCCAGTCAGAGCTTGCTGATATTGCTCGGCAAAGGGAATTTTGGGGTCCCCTGCTGTAGCTGCTGCCCTCGTGACCCGACTCAGGGTAAGATGGATGGATGGATGGATAGATGGATGGATTTTTCTGTATTTCAAAATGATAAGAAATCATATTAAATTTACAAGAATAGATTTATATGTTAAAATATATTTAAATGTGTCTTGTGATATAACAAAAACAATGATTTATAAGTTGACAGAGCTGCTGCATTTTGTGCAAAACCATGAGGGAAAATCAGCTAAAGAGTAGTAGCACACCTAAAAAAAAAATGTATTGCAGCCCTACATGTGCATGTCCATAAGTATCCCCCCACAACATTTGACATTTTTGTCTTTGTTGTTGGTGTTATTTAGAGTCTGGGGTCCTGGCACTGTGTGAAGTTTTACACAAATGCCTTTTGTAAAAAGCTGTCTAAATTATTGGTGTTTTGCTGTAGAACTATTTGTCAAGTTATGTGAATGCTCTTAAATTTATGTTTTAATAAAATAACTAATTATTTGTACTAAAACAATTATAAAAGTTTTTGTAAAGGGTTATGACTGTATTCTTACAAGGAATTATAAGGATTCTTCTTGTAAAAATACAAACAAATATTTTACTAATACATCTGTATTGTTGACTTGCACATGTACTATACAGTACAATACTATTTATTAAATATGACAGTTTTCCCCAATTTTATACATTATCATTATCTGGCGTCCCTGCTGCTGGAAAATCTTTTTACAATATTTATTTTTACAGTGTAGAAATTAATTTTTTTACATAACATACATACATAAGTCAAACCTCACAGTATCCTGTTTGAGGCAGTTACCACGCATTCCTGCAGAGTTTATTCACACTTTCAATAGCTTTATACATATTTGTATCAATAATTTAACAAGATAACCAATCAACAAAAAAGATTTAAAAGAGGTTTTAGCTAACACTTGTTAAAGAGTGCAATGGGAGAAGCCCTACAGTACAGTTTGTGCTAGGGCTTGATCTACAGTATTTATTAATACTGTAGTAGGTCATATGAGTCTGACACTGGGCTTGTTCCTAACAGGATGGTTCTGTATGAATGCTGTCCTGGCTACATAAAGCTGGAAGGCATGAAAGGATGCCCGGCAGGTACGTAGCTCAAGTAACACAAGTGCAATATGATCTCTACTGTATGATAATATGATAGTTTAATGTCAATATTGCATTGTAGCATAATGTAATATCACCATTGCTATCTAATGATGATTTTATATTTTCTAATGAGCAGCTTATATCAAATGAAATATTGGCGTTCACATGCCATACTTCCTTGAGGATGACAAAAACAATAAACAAGAAAGTTAAATGCTAAATGCTTGTCTAATGATTTATTATTCACAGTCTGTTAAAATAGCAAGTCAATATCTATCTACAGTATGTGTTAACTGCAGAAATGACCCCAAACCCTGACACTAGATGTGTTGAACCCTAGTGAGAACATCCCTATATCCTCTCTGCAGTGGCTGCTATAGATCACGTGTATGGCACACTGGGGCCAGTAAAAGCTACGACCACCAAGAACTATGCGGACATCTCCAAGCTGAAAGAGGAGATTGAAGGCAAAGGCTCCTTTACCATGTTTGCACCCAGCAATGATGCCTGGGATCAGCTGGACCCTGTAAGTGGCCAGCAAGATCACTGGTCCTGGCTTTGAAATGGGAAAATGATTGATCAAACATAAATAGTACAAAATAGTAGAAGCATAATATGGTGACGCACTCTCTGACATGTTTTTGTAGTTTAAGTTTAAGATGTGTTTTTAATACAACCAAATTCCTATATAATACGCAGTTTCCTACAATAAAATTCAGAATTTTCCATATGTGTTGTCTAACAAACCTAAAGAGCTAGACTAATTTTGGACTCTGTCTGACATACTTTTTGAATTAATGTGTGTAATTATCATTATTATCAGGCTACACATTGCATTGCAGAAGTGTTCAAACTTAATTTGTGATGTCTTTCAGAGTGTGCGTTCTGATTTAATAAGCAACAAGAACCTTGAGTTGTACAACAAGCTGCACAACCACATGGTGAACCGTCGTCTCCTGACCAAAGACCTGAAGAATGACATGACCATCACCTCCATGTACCAGGACCAAGGGCTCTTCATAAACCACTACACCAACGGGGTCAGCTGTTTGGGTCTTTACAGATACCTGTATAGACTGGCTTTGTCTGGCTTTTGCTGAATGCATTTTCTCTCAACTAAGGGATTGCATAACATTTTTCTTTAGTTCCCAATATTTATTCTTTATATTTTCTCTCTTTTATCTAGTCTGTGTCTTTCAAACTGTCTTCTCATTGCTGAACTGTTAGGATGATCTCTCAGAACGTTAAACGCTTCTTGTAATTTTAATTTTTTTAATTTTAATTTTTAAAAATATTTGTTTATTTTGTTTTTATTTAAATCCAGGTTAAAAACACTTCTCTTCTCATGTGCCTATGATTGACAATTTTTACTTAACCATATTGTTTAGCCTTATAACCTCTTATGTTTTTATCCTTATTTTACTTAACCACACTGTTTATCCTATGTTTTATCCTTATATGTATTTTATGATATTGAAGTGTATTTGTGACAGGGGTGAAAGACCCGTTAGGGATAAGGCCCTCCAAAGAAAGTCACAGGGGTGGAATACCCAAAGGGATAAGGCCCTTTAAAGAGGGGGTGGAATACCCAAAGGAATAAGGCCTTTTAAAGAGGTTGTGAAATACCTAAAGTGATAAGGCCCTTTAAAGAGGGGGTGGAATACCCAAAGGGATAAGGCCCTTTAAATAGGGAATGAAATAACCAAAGGGATAAGGCCATTTAAAGAAGGGGTGAAATACCCAAAGGAATAAGGCCCTTTAACGAGTTTGGGTGAAATACCCAAAGAGATAAGGCCCTTTAAAGAGGGGGTGAAATACCTAAAGGAATAAGGCCTTTTAAAGAGGTTTTGTGAAAAACCCAATGGGATAAGGCCCTTTAAAGAGGGTGTGGAATTCCCAAAGGGATAAGGCCCTTTAAAGAGGGGGTGAAATACCCAAATAAATAAGGCCCTTTAAAGAGGTTATGTGAAATACCCAAAGGGATAAGGCATTTTAAAGAGGTTGTGTGAAACACCCAAAGGGATAAGGCCCTTTAAAGAGGTTGGGTGAAACACCCAAAGGGATAAGGCCCTTTAAAGAGGGGGTGGAATACCCAAAGGGATAAGGCCCTTTAAATAGGGGGTGAAATACCAAATGGGATAAGGCCCTTTAAAAAGGGGATGAAATACCCAAAGGAATAAGGCTCTTCAAAGAGTTTGGGTGAAATACCCAAATAGATAAGGCCCTTTAAAAAGTTTGGGTGAAATACCCAAAGAGATAAAGCCCTTTAAAAAGGGGGTGGAATACCCAAAGGAATAATGCATTTTAAAGAGGTTGTGTGAAACACCCAAAGGGATAAGGCCCTTTAAAGAGGTTGGGTGAAACACCCAAAGGGATAAGGCCCTTTAAAGAGGTGGTGGAATACCCAAAGGGATAGGGCCCTTTAAAGATGGCGTGGAATACCCAAAGGGATAAGAGCCTTTAAAGAGGTTGGGTGAAACACCAAGGGGGACAAGGCCCTCTAAAGCAATTGGGTGGAAACCCAGACAATAATGTTTTTAATTAATTCTATGGTTTTTACCTAGTTTTCCGTTGTTTTTATTTAATTTGTTCCCTTCATCCTTTGTTTAGATGTTTTTAACTGTAAAGCACGTTGTTGGACATTGTGTATGAAAGGTGCTATACAAATAAAGTTTATTATTATTATTATTATTATTATTATTATTATTATTTTTATTGTATTTAGCCTGGAATGCTGGAAGTTATTTTGAAGGAATAAATGGTACAGTATGGTAACAGGCATGTTGTAAAATGTATAGCTCAGCTGGCCCAGATTACATGCTGCGGTTATTATTCTAACAGAATGCTGTTGGCTTACGATGGAAGTATGACATAATGCACTATTTTAAGTCTCTTGCTCAAAGAGTCCGCTAAATGCATTGAATGTGAAAGTAGCTTCCATACCGGGTCTTATAAACATGTCCTTCTTTTCTATAGATTGTGACGGTGAACTGTGCCAGGATCATCCATGGTAACCAGGTGGCCACTAACGGAGTAGTGCACGTCATTGACCGTGTCATTAGCGCCGTGACTAGCAACATCCAGAGTGTCCTGGAAACCACCAACCAACTCTCCTCCTTCAAAGTACGTAGGCCACACAGCTCTACTGTAGAAAGCATAGGTATAGGTATACAGTAGATATATAGATAGGGTGTGGTGCAAGTTAGAAATGAAAGTGTCCTAAATTCAAAAACTGCTCACATGGAACTATAAACATATACAACTGCATCTAGAAAATATTAGCTAGAAAACTTTTAGGAAACTATGCCTGCTTTAAATATATACCGTATAAACATATGCTAATATAAAAACAACTGAAGATAGATTTCTCTGCGTGTGGTTATGGTACCAACATCCTGCAGAAATAAAGTAATTGTAATCGTATTACATAGTCTCACATATTACCTTGTGTAATCTCATATCGTACATAACACAGACCATACTGCTTATTATATTATAAAACTGTTCAATAGAGTTTTAACAATGGTGCTAATTTATGCCTTATGCAGTTCTTCCTTCATGTGAATGTGTACAGCAGCTGCACAGCAATAAGCATGTGGCGATCATAATGCTATTGTGCTGTCTCTCCTCCTAGACTTTGGCTCTTGACGCGGGGCTGCTGGAGAAACTGGGCAAGCCTGGCCACTACACTCTGTTTGCTCCTACCAATGACGCCTTCAACAAGCTGGGCCCAGGCTATCTGGAGCGTATCAGGGAAGACAAGAATGTTATTGCAGGTAGCCAGTGCAGCCCAGTAATGTGCCATGAGCAGTCAGGAATAGACAGTTCTTTGTAACCCAACAAGTATCACGCTCCCTTCCCGTACCAGGGACTGTGTGCTCTTTGCTTAGGAAAAATATATCCCAGACACTTTATGGTGCATAAATTGACACCGGCCTGTAATTTATTACGTAAACTGTAGCACATTATTCTCTTACCATACATCTGCTGTTTTGTTAGTGTTATTAGGTTATCTTATTCAGAAAATAAATAATTTCATTTCATAGTCAGTGTAAGCAAGGTTAGGTTTAGCAGTAATTTACTGAATAGTGAGCAAATTACGTTACACTAAGTTTTAAGGAATCCACACACACCATGTGCACACAGTTAAAGGAGACGTTGTTTGACTCGGCTTTTTCACTCAGTCAAGCTAACCAGGGCTAGCTTTTAACTGTTACTCTATTGACATGAAGTTGATCTGCGTTGTCCTGAGTCCCAGCAAGCCTCAAACCTCTGGAGTTTTGTGGCCTTGGAATGTTTGTCAGGATTGTAATTGAATCTGCATGGCATTGCCTCAATCTCCCCACTTAGCTTGCCACACTGTTACAGGTGTAATACCATGTAGACATTTGAGAAGTATTTTTCCTGCAGGGCATGTCATACAGTACATGAATGTGTGATTTTAAATGGCAGGGCATCTCTAGGGTGTTCGCATCACACCCAGAGGTTGTGAGTTCAAGCCACGGAGTTGGCCTTCCTGTAAGCATGCTGTAACATCTGCGTGGTCTCACCGGTGTGGTACGTCCGGGGAAGGATCCCCAGCGCCTCACACCCACACGTGCAATCAGATTGATTGCCTTCAGCCGTGTGGGTGTGAGGGCATATAGGCTGGTGACTACCGGGAAAGGGTGTGGGTTATTGTTCCTGTTTTCTGTTCATGTTAGGAGACGTCACTGTGCACGCCATTTTTGTTTTGGAGTTTGTGTTTGTTGAGTTATATTAAAGGACGAGTCGTGGGGCTCATCACGCTTCAGCAGCGGTGTCTTTTGTTTTTTTGATTTCTCTGCACTCGCCTCACGACACGGCGTAACACATGCTTGAGGAATTTGCCTAATCCCTACTGTTATTAAAGATATAGTAAGTGATTCTTAGCTATTACACTAAGTGTCTAATTCTCCAAATATCTCCTCACAATCAAGTTTTACCGTTCTCTGTGCGAGCTGAAAAAAATAATCTGGTGTTTATACACAGCCCTTTCTCTATAGGTACTCAAACAAAGTGGTGACCGCACACAACAATATTCTAGTGTGTGTGTGAGTGTTTCCAATGTGTGGGGTAGAGTAATAGAGCTAGGGCAGAGATTTTGAGGGAGCACCCTATGGCATTACAAGGAGAGGTGTTTTTGTTTTGAGTTTGAATTCAGCAAGCGTTCTCCATAATTACTTACATTAAACACCTAATGTGTAAATCACTTTGAATCCAAGCATCTGCTGAATGATCTAATGGTTAGTGACTGTTACTGCAAACAGCCGTGACAACAAGAGTTGACATCACGCAATATGTTTCAACTGTGTTGACCGTCCATTATATTCGCCAATCTCTCATGCCCCCCTCCCCCCCAATCAGCCCTGGCCAACTTTCACCTGCTAAACGGCGTGCAGTGCTCAGAGTCCATCATGGCGGGCTCCGTGTACGAGACGGCAGAGGGCAGCACCATCGAGGTGGGCTGCGACGGTGACAGTCTGACCATCAACGGCGTAAAGATGGTGCTGAAGAAGGACATCGTCACCACCAACGGGGTCATCCACCTCATCGACCAGGTGCTCATCCCCAATGCAGGTAACATCCCACCACCCTGCCTCTCATTTGTTTGTAGGTAGGTAGGTATTGGAGTGTCCCACTACAGCATTCAGAACAAAAACACAATACACAGACAGAAAATATGAGAAGTATCATAGGTATACAGGACCATTTACAGCAGTACACTATACATACCATACAATACAAGGACTATCCACAATACATCGGACTATGCACAGAAGAAATGATACAAGTAATGTCCACAATTACACTATAAACAGACTAAACAAAGGCTACGCTGGCTATTTCGTAATCTGCTTTGTTTAATTAAAATCGGTTTAAAGAGACATTTCTTGATTTAGCTTCTTGAATTATCAGCATTAAGGCATGCCAGCATCCCAGAAATTGTAACTTGTATTTATATGCTTGAGAATGTGTGCCTTTTGTCCCATTTCTCCCTAAATTTTAATCCTTTAATGCAAAACTTGATGTACCCACAGGCCAATTTGCACGTTAACATCTTCTTTTCAAAACTGTCAAACTTGTTAAAAACCTAATTTAAGCATAGGGTTATCTTAGGTTACTACAGTAGGTTAACTTCAATATGTGTATTTGTATGTTTAAAAGAAAAGACATCCTGTTCTGCTTTTATGAACGTACCTATAGTTTTAGGCACTATAATTCAGACCATTAGGTACTTTGTTGAATGATTTAATTATAAATTAACATGGTAATACAGTAGAATATTTGATGCTTACAATTGCTGGTGTATGACCTGTCCAACTAGTGACAAATGTGCTACATGTATGTTGCTTTGGATAAAAGCGTCTGCCAAATGTAAATGTGAATGTAAATGCTTTTCTGTGTGCATCACTGTGCGTCCATTCTTGTCCACACAAGCCAAGGATGTGATGGCGCTGATGTCTGACTCCCAGAGTGCCTTCAGCGACATGGTGTCCGAACTGGGCTTATCAGCTGCTATGGGGCCCGGGACAGAGTACACTGTCCTGGCTCCTGTAAACTCTGCCTTCACTGGTGAGTGTAAAGTGACGGGAATCACAGCCCTAAGATATAGCTTCTCAGGACTGTCGTCTGCCTGTTTGATTGACAGCTCTCTGGTCTGGTGCTGACGACGGTACATGTTAGGATGAGACAAATGACTGCTTCTTTATGTCAATCCTCGTCCTTGTAATCTATGCTTCTATTGTAAGAGTTCAATTCTATGGTGGTTATTTGTCAGTGGAGCACACAGATGGATATGTCTCTTTTCAGCACTTCTTGGTTCAAACCTAGTCAGATATACAACAATACACATCCTGGTGTTTCTCTATTATATGTCTAAGATAACCAATCAGAGGCTAGAAAGACCTGATTAAGGTAAATGTGAATAAAACCACTGTGGTAGATTATAACAATATTATGATATACTGTAAATATGTCAATGTACTGTAAATAACTGTGAAGACATACATATATAAATAGTGTAAACATTAAAAATATGTTTAATAGTAATGTATCTTAAGTATATGAATTAACATGAATTGTGAACCTTACACATTCATGTCTGCCAGACGAGGTGATGTCAGAAGACCAAAGCGTATTGAAGTACATTCTGGAAAACCACATCCTCAAGCTCAAGGTCACACTGAGCGAACTGTACAACGGACAGCTGCTGGAGACCCTGGCTGGCCAATGGCTTCGCGTCTTCATTTACCGAACAGTGAGCTATTGTTGTGTATACTCTGTGTACGTGTGTCTGTGTGTGCATGCATGCTTGATTGTGTGTGTGGGTGTGTGTGTGCGTGTGTGTGTGTGTGTGTGTGTGTGTGTGTGTGTGTGTGTTTGTGTGTGTGTGTGTGAGTCAAATGTATTTAATTAGGAATTAATAACAAGTCTAATGAAACAACAATAAAAAGTGACTTGTGGGAGCAAAGACGTTGGGTTGGCTACAGTCTAAATCTAAAAGCTATTAGCGAGCTCGTTACCACGTGCTGACATAATTACACTGCCCGTCAAGTGTAAATACATTCAATAAAATAGGTAATAAGTCCAGCGCTTGGCAGCCGGATCCTGCTAGTTTGTGCTTGATTTCAGCCTCAGCTGGTTTTCATTTTCCAACATAAACTTCGGAACATTTCATTAATTTTTTTGCAATCAAAGTCTGTCAGCTCTCCCACAGTGAAACAGTGCAATAGGTCTGTGAATGCTCCCTGCCCAGGCGGTGTGCATTGAAAACGCATGCATGATGCGGGGCAGTAAGGAGGGAAGCAATGGAGCCCTTCACCTGATGAACACGCTGATCAAACCCTCTCAGAAGTCCATGTATGAGCTGCTGTCATCTGATGGACGCTTCAAGTAAGGAAGCCTGCTGGAACTTATTTTAAAGGTCCAATATAAACATAAACTCATTGTTTATGTTTTGCCCAAACTCACTGTTTATGTTTTGGGGTAGAGAGGAATGCAAGCCACTCAGCATTGAGGTGTAGATGGGCATGCGCTCTCTGAGATTCAAACCAAAATGATTATGATTGATGTAATGCTAGTTTCAACCACAAGGGGTGCTTGCCTTTAACTGTATAGTAAGCAATTGCAAGCTAATTGTCAAGCACCAAATATATACTTGCAATCCACTATCTTACTGTTCTCTGTGCGTGCTGACCGTACACAACAACAATACCCTAGCCTTGGCAATGTGTTTCCAATGTGGGGGGCGGAGCTTCTGAGGGAGCACCCTATGGCATTGCATTGAGAGGTGTTTTGTTTTGATCATTATTCAAATATCAACAAGTTTTCTCCAGAACAACTTCCTATACCTTTTATTGTTATTAAAAGATAGCACTTATTTACAGGGTCATTTGCATTCATGCATTCTATTTTCATAATACAATTAGTTTGTGCTGATATTTTCTTTAATATTGCTGTTAATTCTATCAGGTGCAATCATACTCACTCTTCTGTTATAATAATTGACTGTGGTTTCACGTTTGCTCTGCGTGTCACATCCTGACTGTGGTTTATGGGCGCTAGGATTTTCCTGTCGCTGATGGAGAGCGCAGGTCTCACAGAGCTGCTGAGACAGGAGGGCTCCTACACCGTGTTCGCCCCCACGGACGATGCCTTCAAGGGGCTCACTGAAAGAGACTTCAGCGTCCTCACCGGTCAGTGCCCAACCACACACACACACACACACACACACACACACACTGGCACAGTTCCTCCCGTCATCGCTGTCTCCCACGTCACCGTTGCTAGGTGACGTCAACGCCCTGAGGACAATCCTGCTCTACCACTTCAGTAATGGGGTGTTCATCAACGGCGGGCTGGAGGGAGGGGTCACCAATCTGCTTAAGACCTTCCAGGGCCACAACCTGCAAGTGATGTCTGTACGTACTGCTGCTGGCCGACGCCCTGTGTGTGTGTGTGTGTGAGAGAGAGAAAGAGAGAATGACAGAGAGAGAGAGAGGTGTTAGTGTGCATGCCTATGTTACATAATGTGTATCTGTGTGTGTGTGTGTGTGTGTGTGTGTGTGTGTGTGTGTGTGTGTGTGTGTGTGTGTGTGTGCGTGTGTGTGTCCAGAACTGTCCACATGATTTTTCACTGCATCTTGTGTCAGCCTGAACAGTAACCCCCCCCCCCTGCGGTTCTCTGGGGTGACTACATGATGGAAACATTTAGTGTGTGTTCATTCACACCAATAAACACCATTAGTTAAGATGGGGTGGACACATCATATAGTGTTCATATATTTGGGGGTTGGGGTCATTATTATTCAGTGCAGGTTCACTCTAGGGATAGATCTCACTCAGAGTGACTATAACCATATACATTGTAGAAGAGACAGACCACTTGGGAGAAGTCTGTAATGACAAATATGGCAGTTGGAGGAAAAGTCTGCTTTATAATGACCCTTAACAGATTCAGCCTATCGTGTAGTTGCACTGATGCAAATTGACAGTTGTGCATGCATAGTCGAAATATAACCTGCAAGGAATTTTGAAGCAAAGTCACCAAATGTGTTAAGCAATTGTAGACATGCAGATTTTATATCCTGGTGACAATTTAATGTGCGGTAATGGCTCACTCCCCATTTATTTAGATATGTTCATCCTAATTACTATTATGTAGTCTTATTATATTAGAATGTTTTTAATGAACGTACCCACAACGACTCTTCATTTAGGAAACAGCTTAAAAATGCCTCTAACCTAAAGGCATGGTTGTATCTCTGGAAAGCAGCCAAAGCAAATTCAAGTTCAAAGCTGTTTTCTACAGTATATTGTGTGACTACTGTACACCATCCTACCCTTTGTGTTATCCTACAGGATATCTTCCTTACCCGCTGGTCTGCTCCATTATTTACTTCAGTATGCAGTACGCCCACCCTCCCTTCTATTTGTCTGGATATCAGGTGTCTCATTTCCGGCAGGCATCCTTAACAGACAGCAATACTGGCGGGAGATTGGCCACATCGCTATAGTCAGGGAACAGAGCATCCAGTCTTCTAGGCAGACACAGATGAATGGAGGGCCCCTGCCACAAGGACAAACAGGGTTAGACAGTGAAAATTGGACTAAAAAAATTGTAATATGGCTGAAATTAAAGTATGAAAAACAGGACAGGAATGTGGATGAGAGAGAGGGTAAAAGAGCAGGTAGAGCAGAAGGTAAATCTATCCCTGGCTTACTGAGCATATCCACCCCCTCTGTCCACCCCACCAGTGACCTCCACATAGACATCTATACGTCTGCAACAAGAAATCTGTACCGTGGTTGGAATTTGCAGACATTACCTACAACAATGCAATCTGGAATTTCTATTGTCCATAGTTCCTCAGAACCCTTTTCCCGTTAATACCTTTAAGGAACAGGCATGACTATCATTATCACCGTTTTGGCAACATTTTGTTACTAACCCAATAAGGCACAGTGACCTTATGAATAAGGCATTGAGGAAATTGAGGGTCAGGTCTGGGTCATTCACCTCAGTTTTTCATAAATCATTTACCTTCACTGAGTTGACCTTTGACTGTTGAAAGGTAACAAACTCCTGCTTGCTCCTTAACGTATAGAATCATACTTAGTGGTCTTTTAGAAGCATAACCTTGTGTTTCCTAACCTTGTGTTTCCTAACCTTGTGTTTCCTAACGTTGTGTTGTCTAACCTTGTGTTGTCTAACCTTGTGTTTCCTAACCTTGTGTTTCCTAACCTTGTGTTTCCTAACTTTGTGTTTCCTAACCTTGCGTTTCCTAACCTTGCGTTGTCTAACCTTGTGTTGTCTAACCTTGTGTTGTTTAACCTTGCGTTGTCTAACCTTGCGTTTCCTAACCTTGTGTTTCCTAACCTTGCGTTTCCTAACGTTGTGTTTCCTAACGTTGTGTTGTCTAACCTTGTGTTTCCTAACCTTGTGTTTCCTAACCTTGCGTTTCCTAACGTTGTGTTTCCTAACTTTGTGTTGTCTAACCTTGTGTTCTGCACTCAACAAATCACAAGTACTGAATGTACTATACATAGCTATGTACACCAAACTAGTATTATCCTGAATTAGTTACTAAATAATTAAATGGGACATTATCAAACACATGATGATGTTATTGCATTTGTTTTCTATACAAATGAAATCTCAAGGTGAACAACTCCATCCACGTGAACTCTGTGGATGTTCCAGACAGTGACCTCATGGCGACCAATGGTGTTGTCCACGTAGTGAAGAACATTCTGTACCCTGGAGGTAAGCATGTACTTTATACGAGCACAAATTCATGATACTTATGGGCCAGGGTGATTTATAGTGGAAGGATCTGGGCCCTTTGTTTCCCATGCACAGGCCTGTCTTACACCAGGGTTGATATAGTAATGTTATGCTATGAGATGTAGCCTACAGTAATGCGTTAGAGTAAATGCGCAGTATACAGTATAAGGTACCATGGTAATGTCTTTTTAAAAATGTTTTATTAAATTAATAAAAACTAACTAAGAACAACAGTGATCGTGCATTAGATTATTGCAGTCGCATACGCAACATTTATAGAATCATTAAAAACTTTTAAAAAACAGTTCTGCATTTTCAAGTAGGTTAGCCTCGCGCAATATTTTCACTTGCATATGATCTTTCCATGCATACCGGACATGGGGGCTGAGATCATAATAAACAAAACATGACAGGCCAAAGGAACCGGGATAATCGCGTATCCACGGTGTCATCTATGTGATAGTCAATCAATATCTACTTTTAGACTATTTGAAGCGCTTTAAGTATTAATTTATAGGCGTATCGTATGCTGCGTAGCCTACATCACCTGGCAGCGATGTGAGACGGCAACATAACACCCAACAGAGTGACCTACTGGGAAATTCCAGGTTCTGGCGGTCCACATTGCCCCACGGCCGCATTGTTCAGGTGCCGGGTTTAGGTTTTTCCAGTGGGTATCATCAATGTTATTCTCTACGCATGATGGTGTACAGTCAAACATTCCTTCATGCATTAGATATCGTTGTAGCAGGTCACTTCTTGTTGCCAGATCGTTTATCAATATGTCTGTTAATTTGGCATGCGCTGGTCTAAAGCATAAAGCCCTGTCAAATTACATGAAATTCATGTAGAAAAATGTATCTGATTTACATGAAAACTGAATTATTCTGCTTTTCATTCGTTTAATGCGTGCTATGCATATAAACTTAGAAAAAAGTTAAAAATAAGAGGAAACCGAAATGTCCCACCTTTCCCAACTCTGGCCGGAAGAAATGTAATCATGTTCGCTTTCAGCAGGGAGCCACCACTGTTTGTATTAAAAGGAAGAAACACAATTTTAGGTGTTTTATATGATATATTTGTGAAATAGCAACATTAATTATTAAGAGGGGGATAAATCTTGTCCCCACTGGGAATACAAATAATTTTGCATCATTTTGAGACAGGGACATATAGACCAGAGGGGAGAAAATCCCCCCCACCCCGCAAATCGCACCCTGGTAACTAGTACCTTATACAAATATAAAAGTGTCATTATGAGATTTGCTAACAGACCTGGTAGGTGTATTGGCCCTATGAGGGGCATAACACTGGTACATAAACTGGGGATTATACAAAATGTTTTACTCATTCAATTGGATGTCTTGCAGATCTCCCTGTGGGCCATGAGGACCTGCTAGTACTTCTCAAGAAGCTGATTAGGTACATCCAGATAAAGGTATAGAAAAAAATACATGATACACCTTCATTTTCAATGCAGCAGTGTTCTTGTTGTGGAGGTCATGAGAAAATACTTCCTAGTTCCTACCATGGTTTATATTGTATTTTAATTACAGACAGTATAGTATATACGTACTGTACATATGATGTTATGAAGACCACCCACAAAACAAACTGCTACAGTCCACATTTGAAAAGATGGTGACATACACTTTTTTATTGTTAAGTAATTTTTGATTAATTTATCATCATATTATTTTATGTAAAATTTCTGCCTAATTTCTGTTTTCTAGTTTGTGTCTGGATATTCATATGCTGAGATCCCCATTACCTTTATCAGTAAGTCTAATATGAGGTGTGTTTTGGATTTACATTTGGTTTAGCCAAATATCTGATTTAATATTACGGGTTTCTTTTTCAGAGAGGACCATTACAACTCATGTAATTGAAACAGGTAAGACCATTAGGCTACTTAAGTCTCAGAATCTCATGGTTTGGAGGACATGAATACCTATGACACTAATGCATGTAATTATATATCCACGCAGAGCCCTCTAATTTGTTCCTTCCATTATTAGCAGGAACAAATTTAAAAAATACTGATATCTTCCTGCGGCATCTCCCAAAGTCCCTTTTCTTTCTTATCTGATTATATTCCACTTGGATGTTCTGATGTCTTTTAATCAGCCCCCTCTGTGATGAGGTAATTGGCCTGTCATGGTATAAAGGTTGGAAAGCTAAGCCTTAAGGGCGTAGGGAGCCCAGAGGAATCTTGGATGCAGTTTGCTACCTTGAGTGCAGTCCAAGCTGGGTTCACTTCCAGACAGAAGGAAGCATGCCTTGATGTATTGGGTAATGAGAATGGTGCAAGGACAAGTGAGGTCCTCTCTGTCTCTAGTGTTCATTTATGAGAGGAGGAAAGAGACAGCATTCAGTCACAGTTTAAATTATTATAAAGCACTCATTTGTTTGAAGAATTGTTTAGTTTTAGAGAGCTACATTAACGACTGTGTTATAATACTATTAAGTGATATGTATCTCAGTATCACATTGATATTTGTTTAACAAGGCAGTTATTTTTGAAAGGACTAGGACCCCATGCTTTCATTAGACAAAATAATGCTATTTTGGAGTAATATATTTATGGTATCTACAGTATGACTGTGCTCCAAAGGCTAATGTTTTATTTGATGTATTATTATTTATTTATTTATTTAAGTTTTGTAATACACTACAAAAAATCTAAATCTTACCAAGTATATTTGTCTAATTTCTAGTAAAAAATATAACCAATTACCTGACAGGAGCTCTTTTATCCAGATATGTCTTATTTCAAGATATCTTACAAGCAAATCTTCACTTGTTTTATTGGCAGATTTATTTACTTATTACGAGCAAATATGACTATGTATTCATAATTTTTTTATATTTTGAAGAGCCTTTTTTTGCAGTGTATATTGAGAAATACTGGGGATTTAGGTAGCACTTTATGCTAAAAGTAAACTAAATTAATTATTATGAATTAATGCATGATTTTTGTGTTAATATCTCATAAATAATCATAATTAGAAATGGGTCTGTTCATTTACCTGCAAGTTATGAAGAAGTCAAGAACATGCTTAATAACTCAGAGATAATTATGATTGAAAAACATTAGTACTTGCATATTAATATTTTGTTCTAGTGTGTATGCATGTACATTATGCGATATGGATTCATGAAAATTCTTCTACTAATACGTTTCCATGCACAAACTCGCACTGTTGCCAACTCTTTTCCAATGACAGTAGCTAGCATTAGCTCCAAAAGTCGCTACAAGTCACCAGATGATGTCATGGAGTCATTTGCATTTTGATGACGTCATTGCGTATTCATTTGAATCCTCCTGCCGGCCCCACCACACACACAAGCACAAGTTACTGACTGTCTGAACACGAGAGAGGGAGAGAATCCACCCCAGACTGTGGTTACTCTAAGCAGCATAGTTATGAAAATACATTACAAAATGCTATATTTCTCGCCTTTTCGCTGATCTGAATAAGGTTTTTTAGAAATGAAGTAGCTAAGTGGGTTTGAAAAGTTGCTAAACCTAGCAACACTGTGAACTTGTGCTTTTTCCATGATCATTATTTTTGTAGGCCTATGTTACCATAGTTTTCCCCACAATGGACAGTAAAACCAAATATTTGCGAAGAATATGCATACATCATGATCATGCTTAGCAGGCTTAAATAATACATTGATGATTCACATTACCTAATGATCTAATGTGCATGATGTCATGAATTAAATACTTATAAATCATGCTAATTTCTGATATTCATTATATAAATGCATGAAGTAATGCACACATCATGCAATAATTCATGTACCCTTGCTAAAGTGTTAACATGATTTATAATGCAGAATAAACTTGCAGATATGATAGCATATGGTTGCAGGGAGATTGGATGTAAGAATGTACAGAACAGCACAGTGCCTGAGCAGTGTACAATTATTTTTTATACAAAGTACAAAGTCAAATGACAAACACAGTACTACGGGCTGTCAGTGATTACTGGCAGTGAAGACCTCAGGCCAGATTAGAGGCCCTCCACTACAAACACACCATCTGTCAGCTTTCAACTATTGCTTATATAAATGCAGCAATGCAATACATAATTTCTCAGAAGCATAGTATATCAAAGTATAAAATACATGTTTTTGGCTGAAGTTGCTAGCATGTCATATTTGATTGTATTAAGAACTAACGGAATCTAAAGTACAATACAAGATAATTTAATGTTCGTTGAGGTATCAGCAGCAACAGAGACCTTAAAGCACGTACTGATTTATGTATTTATAATTGATGTATTTATTTTGATTAACACTTTCTCAAGACTTTTACAAAAAAGACAAAATACAAAAAGATGCTAATATGCTAAATGTTTTTTTGGAATATATTCAATGCTTTCAGCCAACCATTCTGAGAAGCAAAATAATATAAAAATGTACTGTAACTGTTTCTTGAGGTTGTTTAAGTTTGTGTAAATTACTTTAAGATTTTCCCAGTTTTCCTGTATTCAGGAGCACATGCAGGTCATTGTAAACTTTGTATTGTTGTAAAAAGTCATTAAAAATACACAAATGAGGGAGGAAATAAAACATGTGGACAGAAAGCAGATGAGTCTGTTAATTTAAGGTGATTTAACCATTTTGTCTGTTCCTACCCAACAGTCCCTGAAGTAACCATGGTGACCAGGGTTATTAATTTTACTCGGGTTGTCGAGGAAGAGCCTTCAGTTACCACAGTGACAAGAGTGGTTGAGGGACATCCTTCCATGACCAAGGTGACAAGAGTGGTCCAGGGGAACCCTTCCGTAACCAAGGTGACAAGAGTGGTCCAGGGGAACCCTTCCGTAACCAAGGTGACAAGAGTGGTCCAGGGGGACCCTTCCGTAACCAAGGTGACAAGAGTGGTCCAGGGGGACCCTTCCGTAACCAAGGTGACAAGAGTGGTCCAGGGGGACCCTTCCTTAACCAAGGTGACAAGAGTGGTCGAGGGGGACCCTTCCATGACCAAGGTGACAAGAGTGGTCCAGGGGGACCCTTCCGTAACCAAGGTGACAAGAGTGGTCCAGGGGGACCCTTACATGACCACGGAGACAAGAGTGGTCGAGGGAGATCCTTCCAATACCACGTTTACTAGGGTCATTGGAGAGCCTTCCATGACCAAGGAGACAAGAGTGGTCGAGGGAGATCCTTCCATTACCACGTTTACTAGGGTCATTGGAGACCCTACCATTACTAAAGTTACACGAGTTATTGAGAGTAAGTATCAGAATTCTTCCTATTTTAGATAAGGTCACTGAAATATGCATCTGGAACCCGCCAAAAGGATACGAAATGCTCTTTGAGGGGAAAAGAGACATCATTCATTGTCAACATTATGGTTTTATTGTATTGGCCAGTGTTTGCGTATTAGGCATATATGTGCAGTTATTGTACTGTAAGTGTTTGTGCATGTGTTTGTAAAATAAAGTCCCTTAGTGGTTTGCTGACGTGATATGTATGTGTTCGTATTGCAGCGCATGGTGAGCTGGATGATGATGAAAAAAGATTGCTGGACGGTCAGTTTGTTTACATATAATTATGTTAATCTAAATCCTTGCATATACTAAAGATGCTATTAACACATTCCTCAATGGCCATGTTGACTATGGTTGATTGAGAAGTCACATCTTATGTGATTTCACCTGTTTTCATGAGTGATCATCATTGACTAAACAGACATATCTGCTACATGGTGTGGACCATTTGAGTACAATGCCTAGGGATAGTTCTGGCATTCACACATTTAAGATAATACAAAATAACACGATTAATCTCTGAGGACTCATTAGCTTCCTTACCTCAAAATGTAGCCTTGCTGCAGATATTAGTCATTAATGAACCCCTTGCTCATACATCGGTATGTGTGTGACCTATAATGTCTCCTAAACATACAGTACAGCACTTCATGATCTACAATGCTTATTGGTGTCTCTACTGGCAGACTTTTAAAATTCTATTTTTTCTATTTACTCGTTTGTTGTAGAGGTTACTATAAGATACAGGGACATTACAAGTTGTCCAAAATGTATACTATATATGTCTTGTAAAATATCAAAACTTGAGAATGCATATTTTCTCATCTGTAGAGACAGTATCCAGCCTTGTAGACATGATAAAAGCATAGTTTTGAGCTGCAGTCCAACAACAATTATATTTCACCAAACGTCAGCAAAGTAAAGTGATTTCCCACTGTTCTGCAAGTTATCAACTGCATTCTGTTTTTAATTCCAAACATGCTTGGGTCCTACTAGAGGTAACCAAGGTTAAGAAGCTGCTGGAGAGTAAGGTTCACATTCTCCATGAGGAGAAGATCAAGAGAATCGTAGAGGGAGGTTAGTTGGATAGAAACACAAGGCTGAGTATGGAATGGCATGAGCACATAAGTTAGCTTGGAGCAGCCAAGATGGTTGCTTCTTGCACCATTGTACCCTGAATTAATGTTCACCTCCTGCTATTTTCTGATGACTATTGCTGTATGCATATTAAGCCTTGTGGGAGTTAATTTTGTAGGTAAACTTAAAATTCAGGTTTTTTTAGACCTGAAGCAAATATTATATATGCAGTTATAATCATTATGGTCATTAGTCCCAATTCTTTTAAAACTAGGCCACACTCTAGGAGAAATAAAACAAGTTATGGATGATATTCACCTGTGAACAACCTGCATGAAAAATAACTACAAGTGTTTTAACCGATTTAACCAAGAACACCTGGAGAAGGCTTGGGCTAACTGTAAAGACCTTATTACATACATCCATTTAGACTACCTTAAATCATCACAAGGGTGCTTCTGCCGACATTGCAAATCATTATTTACCACCTTTAGCATTTATTTTCTTTGATTGGAGAGAAGCACAAATCATTTCGTTATACAGTACTGCGCTGTTACTGAAAAGCCAGACATAGCACCTTGCAGTTTATATTATTCACTGACAAATCTTGGCCAACCTCCACTAAAAGCATCACTTATTCATTATGATTCAGGATGTTTGTATAAGCACAATAAATGCAGTGTAGAATAATCCTATTAAGCATATGCTTAGACATCCATATCTGTCCCATAAAATGCATAGCTAACACAGCAATTTTAATTACATTATTATATTTAGACATTTCTCTCACTCCTATGGTGCACCATGAGGATTTGTCTGTCCATCTTCCATCTGTCTGTCTTCATCTGTTTGTTGTGGATGATGTGGACTACCGCTAACAACTGTGTGTGCAGGTCTGCATTTTGGAGAGAAAATTACTGTGTGTGTGTGTGTGTGTGTGTGTGTGTGTGTGTGTGTGTGTGTGTGTGTGTGTGTGTGTGCAGTCTCTGTAGTGTGTAGTAAGTAGTGTTCTGTGGCATTTGAGGAAATGTACCTGTACCTTGTCTGGCCTGGCGAAGGTGTGGGAGACATTCAGAAAGCATTTACGTTGGCTTATACGTTTCTGTGCTATCTCTGTGTATTTAGTTCTTCACCTCTGGTTCATGGGCTACCCTCTGGCACCTCGAATGTATATCTTACGTATGGATGCGTGAGTGTGTGTGTGGATGCTAATTTCTGCTTGTTGGCGGTGGCGTAGGTAGCGGGGAGTGCTATATGTAGCCTACCTGTCCTTCTGTCTGTCTGTCTGTCCGTCAGTCAGTACATGTTGTTAAGTCGTTAAATGACTTTCAACGCCCTTCTCCGCTGCCCGCTGTGAAGGTGGAGTGGGACACACCGGGGTGATCCAGCCTCTTATCATTGAGGGTAGGGCCTTCTTAAATGAACCTTTTTTTTACCCTGCGCTCCTCCTTGAAATTACCATACCTGGGATAAGGTTAAAGCTACAATCTCTAACTTATTTATGTGAGTAATAGACTGACACTGGTTACTGACTGAGGCAATACCATATAAGGTTTGGGGTTACTGTTCATGAAAGCCTGTCCGTATGCAGTTCTGCAGTTTATATACAGTAATGCACTCTATGTTTAGCTAACATAACCATAAACCCATCTTGATATAATGATGATGATGACTCATTGTGTTTATATAGTGCATTATGTAATAGAAACATAACACAAACACCAAATACAGTGGGTCAGCAGAAAGAACACAACATAAAAATAAATAAACAAACATAGAGAGTGGGCGAGCTAATGCAAGTCCCACCTCTACAAGTTTCTTCTCTTTGTCAGTGTAGGTAGTCTCAAGTATGATAACCGTATGCCAGTTGGGTAGAGACCCGGCTGGCACAGTGGTGGGTCCTGTTAGGGCTGAGGCTAGCAAACCCCAGCGAGAGACAGAGGTACAGGTCTGTGGGGAGGGAAGGGGAGGCCGGCAGGCAATGATCATAAACGATATTAGCTAGAAGCCAAACTGGCTGAGTGGGTATTACGATCCAGGAGGAGAGTGTGGAAGAGCTGAGCCTTTATAGGACGCTTGATTACTGGATGTGGGTCAACAGGGCTCCCGCACAAGTCTCAAGTTTTAAAATTAAATTAAGTGACTATCTAAAGTTGATCTCAAACACATGTCTGACCAGGGGCCACTTCAAGGTGGAAATTGCTGCATTTTCAAAGTGATAGCCTAAAATGAAACACCATATATGGTGCTGTATGTCTAACTGCCTATATTCTGCTTCAGGTCCAGACTTCTCAAAAATCACAACCATCCACGGCAACCCACAACTGATTGAATCTGAATCAGAGAGAATCACCAAGCTGATTAAAGGTCAGTAATCAGTCTGCAAAAGTTAGGTTTATGAACGGTTCTAGGAAATTAGCAAATGTGTCAGGGTGAGAGGAAAAAACACCTTGCTCCCAACTAAATTGTTACGTCTGCGTCGTTGTCCGAAAACGATATCCCATTGGTAGCCACAGCACAATTTCCATCTATTCTGAAATGAATTACCATTGTAGTAATGTAATACTGGCTGTGTGTATTACTGAGCCAATGTCTTTGTTGTTGTTTGACAGAGGGAGGGAGGAATGCCCCAGCCAGGAGTCCACCAGGTAAGACCACTGATTAATCTGTCGTCAGATACCATATCAACACTGCTTTTATTTGCTGTGGAATTAAAACACTTTCACGCTTGTCATTCCTCTCTATTTTATGTACGAATGATCATCCATCACGTCAGCACACCATCTGTTATTCTTGTGTCACACCTTCCATTTCAATTTGCATTTATACATACCCTAATAATGTACATTTGACAATAGCTAAATGGGTCATAGTTATCTTAAATAACATTTGTTAGAATTATAAAAGCAGGATGTCATCAGGGCTAATTCATACATTTCACAACATAGATTAGACTATTAGATTATTATCTATGAACATACAATTAATATTTGAAAACCAACCAAAAATAGCAAACCTTCTAATATACATTTTAAAGGTAACGTCAGCTATTTCACGCTAATAGATAATACACATTTAGTCAAATTCAACAAATATCATCTCGCATTTTGCTATCTTACTGTTCTCTGTGCGTGTTGAAAAAAGAATCCGATACTTGTACACAGCCCTGGCTCCGTAAAAAGGAACATAAACAAAGTGGCGAACACCGCTCTCATCAACAAAGCCATAGCACTACACTTTGCTACACAATGTGGCGGCGGCGCCGCGGAGGGCGTCGGGGACTTGTGTTTTGATTTGAGCTCGAATTTAGCAAGCATACAGAGAATGACCCTGCCTTTAATAGAGGATTGCCACAGAGGGCTCTGATAAATAGGAGTACCGTGAGGTAGAGAGATGAGCAGAGGTACCAAGGTGGATTCTGAAGAGATTGATGTGACGTCTTTTGGGAAGATGTGAAGTGACTCTGCTTGACACCACTAATCTCTTCTTAGCAGCCGGAGTTAAAAGGAGAGGAAGGTTTGTCAGGCACCACCGCAGACCCAGAAGAAAGGAGTCACCGGTGGTCCTGAGAAGTGCTGGAGGAAACGGAACACATCTGGACCAATAGCAGGATTCTTTTATTTTTTTTCTTCAAAACCACAAATAAGAACAATGAATGTTTAACATCTGGCATAAGGAACTATCTGAATCAACAATGTAGATAAACAGTATGCAAGTAGCTGAATGTTCTCATTGATCCAGCACATGTAAGTTATGTGAGTATCCCACTACTGTGTTGATTGGGGAGAAGCTAGATAGATAGTTATGTTACATGATATGTTTGACTGTGGAGTTTTTTTTAGTTTTTTACCTTTTGTCTTGCCTGTTTTTTTTTAAGCATGTCACTTTTTACTAGGTGTTTTGTAAAGTTTTTTTGTATTAAATATGGTGCTGGTATTCTGTACAATGAAACTAAATGAATAATAATGGATTGTTCTCCTACCATACAATGGTGTACCATAATTTTAGGAATATTACAAATATAATTATGTTTTTTGTTGTTGTATTTTTATATTTCAGTATTAGCTTACATGTAGATCCGCCAACAATATGTATACATAGGCTGAAATATTGTAGTTGAGCCTGCAGTATTTCATCCTATGTAATTAAAGGCTTACAGTGAGCTTAAACCATGTTGTACAACCAGGCCTTATACTTCTTTAACATGAGAAGTGGACAATAAATATTTAAATAATGCTTCTGAGTAGTGAATCCTTTCGCTTTTGTGTAATTTACACTGTATATTATATTGTTTGATAAATGTTGCCATCTACCTACATATCTTGACAGCATATCTGGTCCTGTATATCAAACAACTATAGTGTGTGTTGGCAATTCCACCAAACCACCATTGGCTAGCCTAGATGTTTTGTATTTGCCATCATAGCACTCTAACCTCAGCTTTTAACCATGTAGGGAAGAGCTGAGGTAGCTTTTATGCTCATTGCATGTTAGAGTAACTGGCATAATGTCAGCAAGGACAAGTAAATTATAACTTCAAAGTAAAAAACATAAATACAGCTATTGCACAGTATAGTCGACACAAAAACATGTTTTAATTACAACATCAAAAGGCAGCACCTGCGTACATTTTACATAGTAATAAGAAATATACCTTACCTTGCTCCAAAAACGGCAAGTAGTGTAAAAACTTACTAACTCCTGCAGAATGAGAGGTGTTATTATAAATGATTGTTCAATTATAGGGTTTTAGTTCACACAAAGCCATTAAAGCTCTCCTCCACAGAGCAATGGCTGGAAACTGAATGATGGTAGAATAGAAAATCTATTGATCAAGTATAATGAGAACATACAGTAAGTGATTGTTGACAATAAAATGTTATGCATTTTGTTTGTGGATTTTATTTATTTATA
>JAODLL010028118.1:0-23841 GCA_026546735.1 Forbesichthys agassizii | reverse complement strand
ATTTTTGTATTTCCGTTAAGATTTTCATTCATTCCATTGTCATGGGGGCCTCAGGAATTCTGTGGCCATAGGTGGCTGCTTAGCTTGCCACAAACCCGCAAACAGCCCTGACTGCTGATGTGGATCTTTGAACATGTTGCGCAAGTTTTGTTTCATGGCGTCTCGTGTCGTCGCCCCCCCTCCACTCTACCTCCCCGAGGTTTATCCTAATTGTTATTGAGTACTACTGAAGTCTCGAAGCTCAAAAACTGGTATTGGAACAACCTAATCTGACATGCCAGATATCTGTGTCTGTTAAGACACATCTGGGGAGCCGGCTATGGAAACTGGAAAGGCAGGTCCTTTAAAAACATGTTTTATAAAATAAAAAATATACTTGGGATCGTGACTGAAAGAAATCCACTGTTGCAGTACAAAAGTCGGGAGAAGACTAAAAACATACTTTCCATTGAGAAAAGCCTTTGCTCTTCTAATACATTCTAATAAAACTGATGCTATATTGTATCATCTATGTTACTACGTTAACCTCTGTAACCTCTCGACGACCCGCCACATCTAAACCACGCCTGTAGCTAACTACAACGCTGACGAGGGTTACCCGCCTGAAACGGTTTTCAAGCTCTCAAGACTGATTCTCATGGTGATGTCAAACTGAAGCTGAAATGGAAAAGCATTAGGGCTGGTTCTTCTGGATTTTGGTCCTAACTGAGTTTGGCATCTGATGTGTTTTTCTGTTGTTTTATTTATTTTTATTGTTTGCTTTCTTTGAAACTACATTTTGTGCATTAGTGGTTCTTAAACCTTTTCCTGTGATGCACTTTGGTCTACGGCTGTTTGAAAAGTGCTATATAAATAAACTTGACATTGACCCCTTCTTTTGAAGAAGTTCCAAGGCCTGGCAATACAGGTGACTGACAGTCAGTATACTTTGGTCTTCGGGAGAACCAACCTTTTTCAACAGGTCATCCAGTAGACCCATGTTGGCCTCCTGGGCCTTGATGGTGTGGGAGAAGAAAGCGTACGTCTTCCTGGGGTAAACCTTCTCTTCGGGGGGCCTTTTCACACCGACGATTAGCGAAGCCTCTGAAATGTCCTCCTGAATTACGGCTCCTGCTCTCTGGTAGTACTGCAAACAGACCATAATATGCTTAGGCTTTTTACACAGTAAGGATAGAGTAGATACAATCTGCAATCAATCGTGTAGCCTCTCTCTTTACGGTGTATGGTTACATTCTATTAAACACATTCAACTTTACCAAATGTTTTAACATTAGGCCTCGCGGTTAGCATGTGTATCGTGGGCTTACCTTCTCGTGGATGGCCCTGCGGTTACACGGCTGCACGAGCACCTTGTGGCCCGCGTGCGTGAGCTCCCTGACGTGTCGCGGCGCCAGGGGCGCGCGGCGCTCCCACGGGCTGACGTCCTCGCGGCGGATGGCCAGGACTCGCGTGTCGTGGTGCTCATGGCGCCGCTGGCCGCCGCACAAGACGACGCTTGTTCTCCTGCTTGGGTAACTTAGGAGTCGAAACATGACTTTACCTCCTGCTAGGAACAACACAAGTGAACCGAGGAGCGCTACAGTAGCTTCCCACTATATAGGCTACATGGGATATGAACAGTCCCACGACATCGACCTCCTCCTTATCGAGCGATAGGTAAAGGCAGGTAGTAGGGGCCTACAGCATAGATAAACCATTCCAGGCATAGTTTGCTTTAGAAGAGGTGTGCGTCTGTCCACACGTTCCCATAGAACTGTAAGAGCGGTTCGATCACTCAATTGCATGGCTACTAGTCTAGATTGTCTGTACACGCAATATAATTAGGCGTACGATATAACTCGAAAGCGCCGATGTACGCGAACTAACAGGTTGGATATTGTATTGTGTTTTAAAAAGTAGGCTGCGTTACTTGTATGTAATGTGCGTTTTCTTATTCTATTAGTAATGTGGGCCATATGTTTACTGTCCAGTGTATCACGTGGCCCAGCAATAAACACTATCTAGAGATTGACGTAATAGACACGTTATGCTTGCTATCCCAGGCCCCGTGCTCATGATGCGACTATTTCATGCAAAACCATAGACTCTATACCGATACCAGATAGCCGTAACCCACCTCTTCCTTGTTGAAATTACTAGAGATCTCAGGAAATACTGTGGCGTCGTTTCCGAACACCGGAGTGTCTATAGAGGTGAGCCAGGGGGAAATTCACCAAGCGCTCTATTTTCGAAGATCATACAAAATATACGCTTGGGGATTCTTGGTCGACAGTAGACTGCTGTGGATTTAGCGATTTAGATTCACTTTATTGGTCAACTGCATTTGCTCTGCAGGCGTGTACAGTTGAATGACAGTAGAAGGGAATTTTGCGTGAAGACGTCACGCGGGCTTTCAACCAATCAGGTTTTAGAGTTCGGGGTCGGCCTACCTCGTCGCCCAACACTGGACGTCGCTGGGCGATGACCGTCGTGCACAACGGTAGCCGGAGGAGTAGGCTACGGAACGCCGAAAGCACAAATCAACGTTCTCATTGCGCATATCACGTACATCTGATATGGAGTGTAAAGCTTTCTAGAAGTGTGTGTGTGGGCGTGCACTGTGCGCATGTCAGCTATCTTCACTCAGCATCTGCCTGTAGGAATTTTCCAGCTTTTTTGTGTTTGGAGTTGAAATATTATCCATCCATCTTCATCCGCATATCCAGAGGGTTTAAATATTATATATGATATTATTTTCCTGCTGTCTGTAGTGTATCTTTTACTGCTACACTATGGCAGACAAAATAATTGCCAAATAATATTTAAATAGCTTATAAAGAGCCTAGGCTAATAATAAAAAAGAAAAGAATAAAGAATGTGTGGCTACATTGTCTAAATGTATGCGTAGTATCCGACTGACATTTATTCATCGTGCGATTGACGAACAAACAAATAGGACCTATGCCACCTACAGGGGGCAATAAACATTCACAATACAAATACAATTATAGCCTATGAAACGTGTTTGTCACACAATCCACTATCCTATTTAACCTATTTTTGGAGATTTTATTTATAGGCCTTTTTATACATTAATTGTTTTTCTATTCTATTCTTTATTTGTGGGTTATACGTTTTGGGTACAGGAGATGGGGTGGAGCCCGGGGAGGCTACCTGTTTTTCCAGAGAGGACCTATTTAATGCGTTACTTTCAATAGTGACAGTGTTAGCAAATATGACAAAATGTTATTTCAATACAGGTTATATCCCCGTTGCCATACACATATTCACCCCCGAATTTCTTTGTTGGAAATAAAGTAGGTTAGCCGCTGCCTTTAAAGCTGGCGTAAAGTTTAGCAAAAGCGGTTTAACTTTTTTTTAGTAGACTAAAACATTTATAACCATATAATAGGGTTGGAGGAAGAACCGTATGGTTGTTTAGCGTACAAAACTCTTGAACGCGTCATCGATTAGGCCGATCCCTGAAATAAAATTTGAGGACTCTCCGGCTAGCGATTTGATGTGATACTTCATTGTATAAACAAAACAACTGATTGCGTATTTCATGTTTATGGTGAGAGAAACAGACACGTTTTGAAATAAATGTTTTGTTGGTCTCAGAGGCTAGGCTTATGAATATAGCCTATTGAAATTCACAGACACAGACCTGCATGCGCTTCTTACACACACAGGCATTATATAATGATGCATGTATGTTTATATTGTGTAGGCTAGGGGTTGTGCGCATTGCATACTTGCTTCAATCATAACAGAATATACAATAATGGTGTATGCTGTTTTTTGCAGGGCAGCCTTGACTTTCGTTAGCTATTTCATTCTGGACAAATACAAGATAATTAGCCTAATAAGTGACAATCAGCCCCATGTTACCTGTTATTATATTTTGCCAATTGTTAACATCTGTTTACGTTTTTACTGTCTCTAATCCAATACGCGTTCATTCAAATAGCCTATACCAATATGATTATTGGTATATGCCAATCCAAAGAATGACAATTCTTTAAATGATCCTTATGCTGAATTTTAAAATCACGTTGTTGTTGGGGGAAGGGGGTTATGAGTAGGAGGTATAGCAAATACATTTTTTTATTATTATTATTATTTTAGTTTAAGAAATTAGGCTACAGTTTATAACGATTAATCTAGTTTTATTCATAAATGTCCGTTTTAGATTAGTAAAATTGTATTAAGCCTACAGAGAGCACTGCAGCCGGTTCTCAGATTTGTAGGCTATGGGCTATTTATACATTTTTATTCTTTATTTGCATGTAGGAATAATGTATGTATTTTTAGATTTGTATTTGTATAATTGTTCCATTTATGTTATATTCTTTACACGTAGCATTCAGTATATTTCTAACATTACATTTTAAAGAATGTACACTGCAGTGGTCTTCATTCTTTCTGCGGGTAACAGGCTACCCCCTGTGACGCAGAATTGTTATGTAAACATTTGATATTTGGCAACAATAATTTTCTAAACATTTTCGCGATTATGTTAGTCTATTGCTGACCAGATATGGCTATGTTATACTTTAATCAAAATCTAATTATTTCCCTTTTTGCCAAGATTCTTAATTTAAACAACATAAATGTAATTTTAAAAAATTAACTATAAACTTTACAGTCACCAGAGAAAAAAATTGTTTTTTTTTGCATATCTGCAAAACAAAAATCATAGGCATATACGATCCAAATTAATGTATCAATTAAAAAAATATGAGCAAATTAAATACACACATGTTTTTTTATTGTTGTTCCAGCCTTTTAGAACGTATACGGGGGTTGTTGTGATAATCTCGAAGTAGTCCTGCATAGGTCCACAGCAATAGTTTTTACGAGGCTAATAATAATGCCCCATATACGGCCAATGCCGTCGGAAAACGGCTTCAGAGTCACAAGAAACTATTTATATAGCCCATATAGGCCTAGTCCAAATGTAATCAATGTAATTTAACAACGTTAAAATGTTAAATAAATATAATGAAACATTTTTACAATAATCCTGAGATCGAAATAAAAAATAACAGACTAAAGGGACAATTTGAAAATGTCTACCATCAATCCACCGTCACCTCAAATCCGTGCCAGTTTCTTTAGGCTACTATGACTGCTAGCCATGTTTTAACTTTTTATAACGTGGTAACATGATGGCAGTTTTTTATCCCACAAGTTCCAGTTATTGCGCGTCCACGCTTGTGCCAAGCGTCAGAGGAGACGAGGACCCCGATGGGTCGTGTAACTTCCGGATATGCTTTTTTAAATCAAAGTTCCTGCAGAAACCTTTACCGCAGGTCGGGCAGGTGAACGGTTTCTTGTCATTGTGCGTGTGCATGTGAAAGGTGAGGTTGTAGACTTGGTGGAACGCCTTACTGCAGATGTTGCACTTAAACTGTTTCTCCCCGCTGTGCGTGAGCTTGTGATTCTTGTAGTTCCCTTTACAAAAAAAAATGAACAAAATTAGTTAAAAAATTGTGAAACATTTCTGTAAAGATATTGTCTTGTAAATGAATGACAATACAAATAAAACCATGTTATAAGATATAGCTTTCCTAATATTAGTATAGACCTATTATATTTTTTATTATGTTATTTTAACTTTTTATATTAGTTTACCTTTTTGGTGGAATCCTTTTCCACAGAACTCGCAGACAAACGGTTTGTACCCTGCGTGGATGCGCGTGTGAGTGTTCAGAGTGGAGCTACGGTTAAAAGCTTTCCCACATTGGTTGCACTTGTGCGGTTTTTCCTGTAATAAAATAACAGAAATATAGTTAATTAAAGCTACAACACAG
This sequence comes from Forbesichthys agassizii, assembly GCA_026546735.1. Taxonomy (NCBI): domain Eukaryota; kingdom Metazoa; phylum Chordata; class Actinopteri; order Percopsiformes; family Amblyopsidae; genus Forbesichthys; species Forbesichthys agassizii. The sequence continues at coordinate 18,046 of JAODLL010028118.1, read as the reverse complement.
TCTAAATAAAAACATTGCAAACGTGAATGTCGCTGCCGCCAAATGTCATTATTACTACTAATACTACAGCCTATAATTTGGTATATTATACATTATTAAATGGCGTGCAATGTAATCCTGAAAGTTACATTTTATTATATTGTCCTCCTCCGTTTGTGGCAGCGAGTTGTGCTTAGGCTATTTGTAATGCTTTTACATAAAACCAGGGTGCATTGTGTCTATAGCATACCTGAGTGTGGATTATTTTATGTCGACAGAGCGTACTTGCTTGACGAAACCCTTTCCCGCAGACTTTGCAGACAAACGGACGCGCGCCAGTGTGCACCGGCATGTGACGGGTCAGATTGTAGTGGGCGTTGAACACCTGCACAGAATGTAGTAAATGCAGTAAACTATGTTAGATACATATCGTGTAATACACACACGTATTCCAAATCGACAATAGGTTAAACAATATTTCAAATGGCTTTCACTTATATTTGGAATATTAACATTCTGAATATATTCCCAATAACATTTAAAATATGGAGAAATGCAAAAGATATGCAAACAAATAGCCTAAATAACGTTAAAACGTATAACTCACCTTTCCGCAAACTTCACAGGTGAATACTTTGGGTTTGCCGCTCGGACAGGCGCCGTTCAATTTCGTAGAACCCTTAAATATTTTGTCCGACAATATCTGCGCGCTCTCCTTCATGTAGTGATGGAACTGTGTTTGCGAAAGGTCCTTGAACGCCACTCCGGGGGCGTATCTGTCCAGGCTCTGGCCCGACTTCGCTTTCTCCGCCAGGAAGGCTTTCTGCCGGGCCTGCTGCAGCGGAGCGTTGAGAAAGTACGACGCCATCGGGTGGATGTTAACAATGCCGGCGGGTGGCGCGCAGGTACTCTCTGCACAGTTCAGGTAACACACTGCGCCCATGGCGTGAAACGACGACTGGTTCACCACTCGTGGGCGAAAGAGTTTATATTGGCCCACGGCGTGGCTCGCGTCTTGCTGCTCGTTCTTATAGTTCAAGCCGATGCCCAGCAAGTCGTTGGAATTGTGCGAAGACCCGTTGAAAGGATTCACTTCCATCGCGTTAATATTCAGCTTGTGGGCCGGCTCGTACGCGAGCGGAACGAACGGGATCATGCAATGTAGGGAGGATGGATTCACGTTGAGCGTCTGTTTCGGTTCCGCTTTACCCACGGGAGCGGAGTGGAACAAGTTTGGAAACGGTATCGACTTAGGTTCAGGCGTCCTGGCCATAATCCGTTCGATCGAAAAAGCGAGAGGTTTACTCGCGGTGATCATGTTAGCAGCCTCAGTCAGGTTTCCAGGAGCCGAGGGGGAGCCCAATATTCCCGCTGAGCGGTGGAGCGCACCGTCCATGACTTTAAACCACACCGTGTGGGGATCTGGCGCTGGGGCTCCTCCGAACACTGCTGTTTTCCTCCTCACCGGACCGCTGGAAAGGACATCACACGGAGATCTCAGGGTCGACGCGAGGCCCCTCGCTGTTGGCGCTTGCGTTGATTGTGGACAATCAGCGCCCGTGTCTGACAGCGCTGCTCAATAAGGCGTGTTGCGCCAAGACCTCACCAATCGTTACGGTCCAAGTAGGAAGCGCAAAGTAGGTAATTGCTCAATTCTCTTTTCATCAATTCTCCCCACTTGTCACCGCGGACTGCTAAGGGTGCTTGTGTCTCAGCCGCGTTGCTGAGGAGGTGTTCTTTAGTAGCGAGTCACTTGTTCAACTGTAAGGCATTTGGCAAATCCCGGGTCCCCATGTGGCTTTGTGTGACATCATTTTAAATCGCGCAACACGACGGACGCCCAGTGGGGTCGACGTTTGACATATCAGGCACTGACTTTATCTTTGCGTCGATCCTGTCCAAACGCCGTTTTACGCACAGTCCACAACGAAGTAAACACACACTCCCGTGGTTTGTCTAAAACAGACGACCATAGGAAAAACTATATCTCGGGTCATCATCACAATATATGTTTTAGACCACCGACTTGATTCAAATGGCTCGTCTGAGAACAGACAATTCAAAAATCAATGGCGAATAAAAACAGATCAGTACCTTGTTAGACTCGATAGTGAAAATCGATTACAATTTAAAGTATCTGTGAGATGTATTTCTCACTGTTTTTAAACTCTTACAACACTGCATGTGTTCTGATTCGAGGGTTCGTATTTGCATACGAGGGCGGATTGTTTTCTCTCGAATATATGAACGACTGAGATGTATACATTTCATAGCCAATATTTAAACCCTTGTGTCAAGCTCATTAATCCATTTCAAGTTGAAACAAACTTCCTCCGTTTCACTTGAATAGGATGCCAACTGGGTTATCCATAAATACATACATTTGCATTATTCATCTGACAGGTTCGTTTTGTTGAGTTGTATTACATAATATTTATTTTCCATCACTATAGTCTCAGTTTTGTTTAGTAAGATATAGCCTATAGGCTAAATATATATGCCGTTATTTTCTAGCCTAATCGCAAATTCACACAGTTCGCCAGTAGCATATTACACAATCGAAGCTATTTCTTTTGAGTCAAACCCAGAAATAAAAATACAATGTTAATCACGAAGGACCATTCTCTGTAATCTGGAATAGGCCTATATTCAAATAACCAACGTTCTTATTTAATGTCATTCCACGCTATTGAAAAGCAAATACAATTAATGTAGTCCATAAGGAAACAATATAAAATGATTTTAGAGTGTTCAATGGGCAAATTCAAATTTTTTCTTCAGACATGGAACACATACAATTTACTTTCGGTCAAATATACATGTAGCCTATGGCCTCACGTCCGCTGACCTTCGATATAAACGAATTATATTGTAAAATCTTGAATGTTTCTTTCTCGAAAAAAATGCAGACCGTGATGGTCTATAATTATACTTTTTTTTTTTAACAGTATGCCAAAAATCAATTTCAACCACTGCAGTCACAGATTCAAGTGACTATGCGGAAATTATTTCGATCTCCATGAATAGGATAAATATATAAGAAACGGTTGACTGCATAGCTACGTTAATTATCAACCTGTTTACATATTTTCCCATCGTACTGAGCAACAAAGTGCAGAGTGCATGTGCTATTAAAGGTCCAGTAACACAATAGCCGTGTGAATCTAGCCATCATTATCCTCATTATCATATTCAGAATCATTTGTCCCTCTTCAGTGCCTATAGTCTGGTCAAAAAGGTACAATTCGGTGTCAAGTACCTTGTAATCTTCGCCTGGGCGGGAACGGAGCAGCGGGGCGTCCCGGTTCCGCTCCTACTGCTCAGGTTTCACCCCCCAACCCCACACACACACTCTCTCTCTTCCACCACCCCACCCCTGAAAACACCCAAGCCCACCCCCTTTCCCCCTCTTTTAGCCTACATATGTCTTCCTTGTTAACGACTGCTTTGCCGAGAATTTACATGGAAACGTCCTACAGAAAAATTGACTCGCGTAATGTGGCGCTTATCCACCGCGTTGATTTCACACTCCGATGTACGAGCGGCGGGTCATCGGGCACGATTCGTGCAGCCGGTGTTGTACGTGTATGTGAGCAGCTTCTAACAGTTTAATTATACGTGACTATGGTGTCTTCCAACGAATAAATCCTGAATAGCTCATAACACGCCGATTTAGCGCATGAATTATAATTAGACCAACATGTTATTTTAGCCAATTCAATGCGCAAAACAGGCCCATAAGACTATACCTTATAATTAGACTACATTCGCTGTTATTTTTTAAAATTATTATTAGGCTATCAGTATACAGTTTTTATTATAACATATCCAACTACAATTAGGCTACACCAGTAATATGATAATAATAACGATTATATAAGGCTAATAATAATATTAATAATACAAAATAATAATATGTTATATAAATATAACTAATAATAGTCTAATACTTTATATTATTCAAATTATAATAACCAATTTTAACGAATCTCCAGGTCTTTTTACAAAACTATTAATATTACAAATACAGATAGGCCTGTCTTTAAATATTAAATCAGTTATATATTAACAATGGGAGAATTACAATCGTTCAGGCCGTATGATGTGATCTGAGCTAATCCCAGGCAGATACACAGCACACTTGGAATAAAGTCCGACAATTGAATCAACTAGTAGGCTGTAGGCCTATACGTAGACCATGAACTGGGTCGTGGGTGGAGAAATATGCTGGTCACTTCGTCTGAAACCGCAGAAACCTCAGGATAACCAGCCGCAAAGGAGAGGGCAAAGTTGAAATATATGAAACAAATTGAACATATGTCCAGACTCTGAAACGAATGACAACATTTAAACAGTCTGCTCAAAATATTAACAGATATCTAGTTCTTTATTTGCAAATGGTAAAATGGTTTTAATAACATTAACGTTTGATTATTAATTTCTGCTTCCATAGGTTATTAGCTCCACAGCCTACACCCGAATAGACATTTAAGTATATTGGCAGGTATATTGAGGTTATCATAAATTGCATTATTTTAGATATAAAGCTTATTTTTATTTTATTAGGCAATATGGGGTACGATTTATGTTATTTTTTGGTCATTCTGCAATTTATCGATCAAATGTGATTTTGAACTATAAGGACTTTAGAAAAATGTACACTCAAAAGTCAACAAATTCAAGAGAACACTCAAATACTTTTAAAACACTTTAATTCTGACATGTAACACACCTGAATTAAATGGGTGCACAATAAGACAATATAAATATACTTTAACATATATTAATCTATAGGCCTACTTAATTTTTTTGCGGTTAAAACCACTGACAAATTCCATTTGGTAACAGTGGCCTATACTGATCAAGGCTCCAAAGACAATATCACTTAGATCCTCCACAAAATTGCTACAATAACATTTCTTATAGGCTACTCTCTTTAGAAATTCAGGCTACAGAGACATACAGTATTTTCATAACTTTTCTTATTCCTCGCATGTAGATTTTTTTTTCCAGACTTTCATCTCCCAACTGGATTCATAGGAAACGTTGTTTTCACACTTAACTGTAGTTTATTTTTCACAACAATAAATATCACATTGCAGACTGGGCTTACATCTATACCATGTCTCTTTAGATCACACACTGATAAATCAACAAGACATTTCAGAACCTTTTAAAAATCTAGAATTTTTGTATAATTGTTTTTCCAAACAAACTGTGTTCCAGATCCACGTGGCTTGAGTCCATCTGTCAAAGAATACCCATCTTGTTTACATGGAAACAACATGCCACTCTTCTACCATATGCCTCTTCCAGCTGTCAAGCAGGAGCAACAGCAGCCTGGGAAAAGTGGCTTTGGTTCTTCTCTTTGATGCAAACTGATGCTCTGCCCATCTTCAGGGCAACCTTGACAACAACCGAACTATAGGATGTGGGCGAGAGGGTGTAGTGCGGGGTACCCATCTTCAGGGCAACCTTGACAACAACTGAATGATCTGAATGTGCAGTGAGCGTGGCGTGCTCATTGCGCTCATCGCCATGGCGTCAAGCGAGTATGGGGTGTCCATCACCAGCGAGCGCTCAGCGAGTGCAGGGTGCGTGGGATAGGGGTCGCTGGAGGCATGTCTGTCAGTCAGCCACACACACACAGAGGCACGCACACACACACACGCACGCAGACACACAAACATCCCCCCCCTCCCATCTCAGTCGTCCTCATCGCTGTCCCTCATGCTGACGCCCTGCAGTCCGGCCCCCCCGCCTCCCCCGCCCCTGACAGCGGCCGTGGCCTCCTCCATGGTCAGCCGGCTGTGTACCGTGTCGTAGCTGCTGCAGGCCAGAGTGGTGTCCAGCACGCCCTGCAGACGGAAGTCCCTGTAGGTCTTCTGTTGGGGGGAGCAGGGTGTCAGATGAACGCACTACATGTATTACAGGGCTTCACAAAGTCCCCCCCCCCCCTCCCCCCCCTCCCCTCCTCCCCGGCCACTCAAACAGCTGTACATGATGACTGGGTTAGGGTAGAGGTAGGGTTGGACCACGACTCCCATATTGGCATCGTCCGGACGATGTTTACAGTGAAACATCGGGATGGACGATTTTACCCGACATTTACCCGACATTCACAAACTGTCGGCTTGCTACAGCTACGAAGAGACAAGCTACCATTCATTTGGAACGTGAGCCAGCGAGAGTGGGTGGAGCTACGCTCGGCTACCAAATCTCCCAGTGACAGTTGAAAGGTGAAAATGTATCTATATAAAAACAGATAGTCATTTTCGAGAACTCTGGCTAACAATATCCCTCCGCACGCCGCTCTACACATCAAAATGCCTTGTGAAGCAGAGTGTACTACTACAGTTTTATTGATGTGAGCGGTTTTCGCCACTTTGTTTATGTTTCTATTTACAGCGCCAGGGCTGTGTAGTATCATTATTTTTTCAATACGCACAGAGAACGGTAGAGATATTTGGTGAATTTTATTAAATGGGCTTTATCTTACAAATCGCTTGCAATAGCTGATTTTACCTTTAATGCTAATTTCCAGTGAGCGCCCTGTGTCAGAGTTTGGCACAATGGCAGGGTAGATGTAGCTTCAATCTCCATCTTTTAGTATGAAAGTTACGCAATCGTTGATACGCGAGGTCCCAGCTGACCGCTGCTTTACACGCATTGGCCATGTGTGCACAGACGAGTGGAGAGGCTGGTGACGTCATCGGTTATTTTCAAATGTCTTAATATGTATAATACCGAAGCAGCACTAACTAAAATTTTAATGGCACAAATAAGCACAAACTAGCCGACTCTTTGCGTTGGGTGGGGGGCCAACGTCAGGTGGGGAATAGTGGTCCTGACAACTATTCTGTGGTTCTGCTGCTGTGTGGAAAAAGGATCTTGTGTAGGTATTTTATATAGGTTACCTTGACAATCTTGATGAGCGTTTTCAGCTGATATGTATGGAGATGAAGATCCAGACGGTCTGTCAGCCACAAGCACACTGATTTCATGGAACTGGTGTACCATTGCTGGAAGAAAACACATGATGTATTGTCAGTGAGCCAGTGCTCTGCCAGGATAGGCTGGTGAGGTCACCCACATCTGGGGTCAGGCCTCTCTGTGGCAGAGGCGGAGACAATAGCCATCAATCAAAATCTCGAGCAGACGATTGGACCACATTCAACTGAACGTACCAACATGGGGACGATTTGGCCCTTAACACAGGCACAACATTCTATATAAAATAATTGTCTATGTAAAGATATACTGGAGTAATGAAAATAACTTTAAGGTGCTCTATACAATATTATAAACATTAATATAGCAGCAACTATTTCCCATGTAACGATATAGTGGAGTGATGGCATCCTGAGCAGAGAATGACTTCCCTCTCCGTCTGTGTGCGTTTTAATCCCAGCTCCTGTTAATGGCTTGCATAGTCAGGCACTTGTGTGTGTGTGTGGCTCGCAGAGCAGTTTTAACAGCAGATGCTGGTGCTCTGGAGTGACATCCAGTGGCAGAAGAAGTCATATAGAGACGCTTTAACTGCTGTTGCCACCAACTGAGCCGCCTGCCTGGGTGCTGACTGGCAGGTGGCTTTGAATTGAGAGTCCCCACCAATTGACACATGCTAAGCCCCGCCCCTTTCACTTGTCCAATTTAGTTACTATAGGTTGGACCAGAGCCATGTAAAGAGAAAGTCGCGCCATCTCTGTTCACGCCAATGGATCAAGTTTTCCAGGGCAATGGCGGATTGTGGAGCCTTAAAATAGTTCCCGGAAGTTAGCCTAAATACTAAAAGTACCCTATACATTTTATATGGTTTGTTATATGTAAATCGGTGCATTTATACACTACTACTAACCAAAAAGTTAAGTTATATATCTATTTATATATATTCAAACTGCCCACCAAACACTTCCGGGAACTATTTCGCCATAGGTTTTGCCTCTCTAGGAACCATGTGACCGTTGACAATTTTGAACTTGCATTGGCGTAACTCATATTTCCATGGCTCTGTGTTCTACAAACAGCATAGCATGTTATTAAAGAAAAACAGGACAGTTTAAAGGCTAGTGATTGGAGGACAGGTGAAAAGGGGGCAGGGCTTGAGATAGGTCAATGCTAACCACAGCAAAACATGATGATGGGAGCTTGCAGAGTCAGGATTGTTAGTCAGGCTAAAAACAGGGTTCCCAGTTTAAGTAAAGTGTCAAATTCCCTGACTAAAAATATAAATTTGCATGACCAATTCTGAATGGAAAAACGTGCCACGTCAGTGTCGAAGGACCCCTCTATGATGCTCACTATGACAATATTGGGAAGGTTAGATCGGCATAGCCCTGTCAGAACTGCTGGCATCTGTTAAAAATAGAAGAAAAAAAAATTATAGCGCCGTATCGGGAACAATCGCATGCTTACCGTAATTATTTGCGATTAATAAATTGCATATTTTTATAACAAGATATGTAAAATGTTTTATGTAAAATGTTTGTATTCATTTTATTGTTTTAAATAAACACAAACTACAAAAGTTCAATACATAAAAAAACAAAAAACCTTTGCAACAAAATGGTAAGACCCAGACGTCCAGACCCGGAGACGACTCACTAAAAATTAAGTACGACTTTGCAGGCCTATAAATAAATCACTTGTGCTGCTGGCAAGACAGCTTCACCAAACAGCTGTAAAATATATACAGTATATATATATATATATATATATTTTTTTTTGAAACAATATGGTTCATGTGCTCTGCCTTCTGCATGTGGAATGATTAAGTATGAATTACTGAATGTGGATGTCAGGAGATGACTATTCCACTAATAGGGTGTGACACACTGAGACAGGTGCCATGTCACAGACACTGCTAAACAGGTGGTATCACATGGTCAGGATGCAGCAGGTTAATTGCGTAAACGTTTTCAGATGCACCAATTAATCAAAAACACCTTAACTCACACGTGAGGAACAGTCCTGTGCAATGCGGTTGAACACCTCCTATTGCTCGGCTCCATTATAGACCACAGGTGCAATGTGTGTATGGGGAAGGTGTGTGTGGAGGACGGGGGGTGGGGGTCATTGTGTCTCTCACCTGTGGCCCAAGTTTCCATTTAAAGCTTTTCAACGCTCCTGCAGCAATGTGCTCCTTGTCTTCATTGAGAAATGAGTCAGGAACAGGTATGTGCAGGGAAAATCGCTCTGACACATTAATAGCCCACATTGTTAGGACCCGTCTTAAGAGCCATTACAAATTGAATGTCCACGTTACTCAGATTATCATGTAGTCTCTTCGGATAAAAGCCTCCTGGATTATTTTACACACTTGTCAAATGACTTATCCTGCTAAGGCTCTTAACCCTTGGCCTCTTTGTTACCATACACGTGTAATGTTACTGCTCTGAGATAACTCAAATGGAATGTATATACGGTAAAAGTGGAAATCTGCCTGCCCCAAACTTTGAGTAGTGATATTAGTGACAACAGCACACTGCACGCTCGAAACAAGTAAACTCTTCCAATGAGGAAAAAGAGATTTTGTGTTGTTTTGTTTTTTTTTTAATAAAAAAAAAAGGTTGCAGAATTTTGGATTGCCTTTTTGCAAAATGAACAACTTCTAACAATCAATTGTGAGAATCGTGACGTTGGATTCTCTAGGCAGATGGACTATAGGAATGGCCACAGTACAGAAGCTAACCCTATTGAGACGTTGTGGCGGGATCATTGTCCTCCTTAAAGGTAACGAGACCGCTTTCTGACTTATAGCTCAAATCAAAACAATATCCCTCCGCAGCGCAACACACATGTAACGCATAGTGAAGCAAAGTGTATGGCTTTGTTGTTGATGTGAGCGGTGTGCACCACTTTGTTTATGTTTCTATTCACGGAGCCAGGGCTGTGTAGAAGTACCGGGTTCTTTTCTTAGCATGCACAGAGAACGGTAAGCTAGCGTAATGCGAGGAGATATTTGGTGAATATGTTTCAGTGAAATCTATTGGCAGAAAGTCACTCTGAAAGACCCAGCAATAGGTCAAGCCCTCCTGCATGGGCGGCAGGGTCAAGGCAAATGAAGGGCCGAGTGTGTGAGGGGAATATGGCCGCAGTTATTTCTGTCAAAATTGACTGGAAGCGCTGCAGGAGCTGCCCGTCTGCCCAGTTGCCTCGTCTGTCTAATTCTGCCCAGCGGTCGGTACGCTACAGTACGAGCAGTAAAGAACCCGGACGGCACGCTAATCAGCCAGACCCAGCGCTCTGGCACACGGCGGGTGGAAATTGAAGGTGGACAGTGATAGTGCAGGAAGGGGAGGGGGGGGGGCGCTGCTGTTTATTGTGATCGGCCGTCTGTACCCTGGAACACGCGCTGGCGAGGCGGCTGAGGAACGAGAACAAGCGCACTTAGTGCCTCAGTGGGCCTCGACAACGGCTTCATCAAGGTGATTTGCCCCTAATGTGGAGGATTGGGGGGGAGGGGGGGCATTATGCTCTTCTTGCAGACAAAAGGCCTTCCTTGATGTGCACACACACACATATGGGAGAGAAGGCTCAATGTGCAACACACACACACACATATGTACTGACACACAAGTACAGACACACGCACAACACATACCAACACACACGACACGTACCGAAACGCGCAAACACGTATCAACACACACACACACACACACACACACACACACACACGACACGTACCAACACACACACACACACAGTACAGACATACATTAAAGGGTCCTCTCCTGACCCTCCACATTTATCTGTGATCATGTCCTTCTACTGGAGCTGTTGGCCTGGGGGTCTCCCCCCCCACCCTGTTCTCAGCAAACCAATCGCTTACCTACTGTGTGTGAGAGTGTGTGTGTGTGTGTGTGTGTGTGTGATAATGTGTGTGTGTGTGATAGTGTGTGATAATGTGTGTGTGTGTGATAGTGTGTGATAATGTGTGTGTTTGAGTGAGAGTGTGTGTGTGTGAGTGAGTGTGTGTGTTTGAGTGAGAGTGTGTGTGTGTGTGATAGTGTGTGTGTGATAATGTGTGTGTGTGAGTGAGAGTGTGTGATAGTGTGTGTGTGTGTGTGTCTGTGATAATGTGTGAGTTTGAGTGAGAGTGTGTGTGTGTGTGTGTCTGTGATAATGTGTGTGTGTGCGCGTGTGTGTGACAGTGTGTGTGTGTGTGATAATGTGTGAGTTTGAGTGAGAGTGTGTGATAGTGTGTGTGTGTGTGTCTGTGATAATGTGTGTGTTTGAGTGAGAGTGTGTGTGTGTGTGAGTGAGTGTGCGTGTGTGTGATAGTGTGTGTGTGTGTGATAGTGTGTGTGTTTGAGTGAGAGTGTGTGTGTGTGTGAGTGAGTGTGCGTGTGTGTGATAGTGTGCGTGTGTGTGATAGTGTGTGTGTGATAATGTGTGTGTGTGAGTGAGAGTGTGTGTGTGTGATAGTGTGTGTGTGATAATGTGTGTGTTTGAGTGAGTGTGTGTGTGCGTGTGTGATAGTGTGCGTGTGTGATAGTGTGCGTGTGTGATAGTGTGCGTGTGTGTGATAATGTGTGTGTGTGATAATGTGTGTGTGTGAGTGGAGCGAGGGATTGTGAAACCCTGCAGTCACCTCTCTCTCAGTGCATGACTGTGTGTGTGTGAGCTTCATTAGCCTTATACCTGCCCCCCCATCACAAAGCTACAGCACCAGCTGTGTCCTATAGCCTGGCAACTCCCAACAACCCTGCGAGGAGGAGGCCGTGGGTGGAGCCCCTTCATCTCTCTTTGGGGAAGGGGGGGGTCTGGAGAAGACAGATGGGGGGGACGGGGGGAGATGGGGGGCTAATCTCGGCAGCGGCTCGCGCACCGCGCCGTGTCGCTAACGGAAACGTGCCCGAGTGAGGTTCTCTCGACTCTCTCTCGTTAAGTGGCCCCGTGCTCGCGTGGATCTGGGAGGGGGATAAAGGGGGGGTGGGGGTCTGGAGCCAGGCCGAGCGGTTGGTGGGAACGCAGGGAGGATCCCTGCTGGGTCGCTAAGCGATGAGCGGGGCCAACAGGAGCGGCTGGAGTGTTTGGTACCTGGCGCGTCGCGTCCCAAACATACCGCAGCCCCCCCACTCTGCTTTCCTTATGTGTTAAAAATGGATTCAGTGATTGTAAGGCAACTAACAACTAGGTCACATTTACCAGATGTGTCCTTGCGGCCCATGAGGACATGCCTGTCATGTTATAAATAATAATCCAGTGTTGCTACATAAACCCTGGCTCTATCAACGGGAACTTGGATTTAGAGCATGTCAAAATCCAAGTTCACTGTTTTAACGGCAGATAAACGGTCAGTGTGCTGGGCGCATGGTTCAAAAGGGTTGGACTTACTTATTCATGGGTGTGTTTGGGGCGCAAAATATCATAAACCAATCTGTGTCACCTCCCATTCCCTTTAAAAATCCAGGCCTGCTTGCATCAAAGGCGGATTAATATTATACCTGCGCGTTTGTGAAAGCACTGGAGCGGACCATCTAGGGCTAGGCAATAGCAAGATTCCTAAAATATGTTTGTGTAGGTTACACACTAATATTTCACATTGTACTCCATTAATGTTCAATCCTTTGCATGCCTCCCGCACATCCACCTGCCACAGGCGATGCTGTGATTATAATAATAATAATAATAATAATAATAATAATAGACTTTAGACCAGGTTGTTGCTGGTCAATCACACAATAACTTTCCGCTGCCTCAAGAGAACATGTGCCAGCAATGCGCTAGACCACACCTCATGTTTACACCAACACACCCACCGGCACTCAAATAGGTGCAAATGCATTTGTTATTTAGACAACCTGGGCAATGAATGGGAAAATGACAACTGCGTCGATCTGAAACTAGCAAAGTCACTTGCGTTCCCGCTTTGCACTTCATTGTACCGGGTGTAAGATAAGGCCTCTAGTAGAATGTTATATAGAGCCACATTAAGAGAGAGATAATACACTTTTATGTAGCGGCCAAATTAACTTGGAACATTTAGCATCATAGAGCATTTAACATTTAATTATTGGTTAGTATTTGCCATGCAGGTCATTGTGACAGTGTTAACAATAAAAAATGATTAAAAAAATATAGATATTTTATTCAACCCACAATATGAAAATCACAAATTTAAATGGAAAGCCTGTGTACAAGTAAACAGCAAGTAAAGAGCGGTTTATTTTTCATAGTTTCTAAGCATCGGAGCTGTTTTTATAAGGTGGTGTGTAAAGAGAAGGAAGTTGACGATTATCAATATAGATTTATTACAGATGCGTGCGCGTCTAAAGAACTCCACACATCCTATTGCAGAGGATGATGAAGTGTCACAGGCATTACTCTCCCACCGGGGACGACGCTAAATGGTTAGTGGCCTACGGAGAGAGGAAATGACAATATTGTGTGTTTGAGAGGGGAAATAACTTAAGATTGGCCAGAGAAACAGACATCCACATGTGAACGCCATGTTTGGTTCCCGGGAGGCTTTCAGGAAATGATAACACGGGAATTTCATACTTGATTACATAAATTACTAGTTAATTGAATCTTTTGAGCGTTTATCATTGCATAGCAAATATTTGTGTCTTTATCACAGGGGACGTTGATTTCTGCACGTATGTTATGTTTTCCGGTGGTATATGCAAATATAGATTTTTTTTATTTTTACGTTCAGCGCGCTCTTTTGTTCGACAAGGTTGCGGAGTTTTTTCCCACGCTGGCCCATCGCAAGCTCCTGTTTGCCAATGGAAGCGCTGGCACGGTGACCGCTCCTCCAAGACATTGCAGCAGCAGCAGCGGCGGTGGTGGTGGTGAGAGCTGCGATCACAACTCTTAACACTTCCTCACGTTCCTATTGGAGGATCAATATGCCACATCATCCTTGCAGGCGGGTCACAGAGGCCATCCGTGTGAGAAGACAAAAGGTTGATGGCTGGCTGATGAAGCGGTATTATCATCAATGACCATAGATAATGACCACCCCCAACTCCAGTTTGATAAAACACCATTTACCTAACCTGGCTCACCAGATGGTTAGATGGTTAGCTGTACAGAACTATCTGGGAAGCAGTCCATTGAAAACTGAACTGAAGGTGATTGTCGGTGCTTTAATATCACACCTAAACTATATGCCCGTCGCTGCCAGTATGAAGCCGATTGGTCAGAACCATAAGTTCAACAATTTCCAGGTTGTCCGGCCAGACTCTTTCTCCCGGTGAAGTCAAACTGACGCTCGCAAGATCGTGATGGTCTAATGAGGCTATTAATGCTAGGGGTGCACAATGTATTGACTCAATAACGTTATGATCACAATATCACGTTGCGCAATATCATATCAGAAATATAGCAGAAAGTACGCAATATTCAATTTATTTTGTGGAGAGATGCGTCCGGTTAACCTGACATGACCAGATATATGTCTGTTCATCACATGTGGTTCGATCACATGTGGTTCGATTGAACGAACTTGTGAACCAGCAGATCCTTTTGTTTAAATTAATTCTTGCAGTAGAAGAGACAGGTGAAAACCTATTTTCCATTGAGAAAAGCCTCTGCTCTTCTAATGAATTATAATAGAACTGATGCTATTGCATTAGCTACGTTAACTAACGTAGTTGGTTAACGTCTAAATGTCTAAACGTCTAAATTTTGTCTAAATGCTTCGATAAAAAACTCTAATATTGTCTCCATACTTTATTATTGCATCCCATCACACAGCAGCTTTGAATTGTCCATACATTTTTTAGGTTTTTGTTAAAGTGACGAGTTGTGTCGTGCCAAATTGTGTATGTCTACCGAAATCCAAAAGTGGATGTTATTTTTATGAGCTGTAATCCTGCTCAAAAATAATTCAACTTATATACAAAGACATTATTAATAATATAGGGCACATAGCATGTAAAATACTATTGAGTCATAGGATAATTGCAAAATATATGCTTTTATTTTAAATGGCTTATGACACTTCTAATGCACAAATTTGCCCTATTGTAACTGAAAAATCCATAACCGAATCGATATTGGATTGAATCGAAAATAAAATCGATTTTGGACCTTGTGAATCGGAATCGAATCGATTCTGGAAACCAGTGGCGATACCCAGCCCTAATGAATACTCATAACAAACACCACGATACAACACTAATGAGTACTCACGTCAAACCCCGTGATACAACACTAATGAGTACTCACGTCAAACCCCGTGATACAACACTAATGAATACTCACGTCAAACACCGTGATACAACACTAATGAGTACTCACGTCAAACACCTTCTCGGCGTACATCTCATCATTAACTCGCTCTCGTAGGATGTCCTGGTTCTGCCGCACGAAGGTGATGTAGGTGTCAGCCAGGTCCATCCCAGGCTTCTGAGGAGGAGGAGAGAAGGTGTTGAGGAAATAGAGGAGGTGGTGAGGAGAGGACAGATGAGAGGTGAAGAGACGTTATGAGGAAAAGCAATGGGATGTGAGAGATGTTTGACCTGGCTTGATTCAAGAAAGGCAACACACACACACACACACACACGCGCTGTGTTAGCATGAGTATAACCATGCAGAAATAAAATCAGTTGCCCTGGCAACCTCGCCAGTAAAACTTGATGGGATGTTTACTGCAGGCTTATAGACTTAAAGTGGTATTCCACAAACCATCAGATTTCCCAATAATTGCATTTATTTACCTTTGACAGTTCTTTTTTTATTTTCATAAATATTTTCAGCAAACTCCAGAAACAAAACAAACACATTTTCTTTCATTTAAATAGTTGTTATGGCTCAAATCCCTTTTTGACAATGTCAGGGATATCTCCTTATTACTCTTTCACTGTAATTGAACCAGAAAAAGGTTAGCTGTTAAAACAGCATACATTTTAGAGCGGAATTTCCCTTTAAGCAAAAGGTATACATATTTAAGAACTACACTAACAAGAAAAGAAAGACACTTTTAAAAAAGCATTTTCATCGATAAAATCATAGTCAGAAGAAATAGAGCCCCTATCCCTCCCCCAAAAAACCCCCGTCTCTCCTCCCCAACCAATCCCCCCTCCCTCCCACCCCCACCTGTGCAACAAATGTGTTTACAGCCAAACAACGTGGGCACCAGGATGCAACATCTACTCCTGTTTTAAAAATAAATAAATAAATAAATAAATAAGAAATCCCTCCACTCTCTCTCAAAGCTGGCGCCGTCACTGGGCAAAACATTTAGAGCATGTCAAAGCAATCGCTCGTCTCGCCAAGAGAAGCCAAAGGCAGGAAAGTGGGTAGCGTCGGCTCCATTCACACTCCCCGTGTCAGGGGAGATTACCGCTGTAATGCTTATTGTAATTGCTTTGACATTTTTCACACCCGTTTTGCCGGGGCCCTGCGCCGGCCCCTCAGGGGCTTGTTGTTCCACGGCAGCTCTGAGGCTCGGCTCGGCACGCCAACTCCCCTGCGGGGGAGGGGGAGGTTGGGGGAGAGGGGAAGAGAGAGGTGTGCGTGTGCACGATGTTGGAAAACGCACACCTCTGCTGTAAAAAATGAAGCCTTGGCATGAAGTTAAGTGAGACGGAGTGAAACTTGTCTGTATGTAGTACTGTGTCTGTAATACTGTATCTGTATTAGTGTGTATGTAGTACTGTGTCTGTAGTGTGTCTGTAGTAGTGTGTCTGTATGGGTAGTGTGTCTGTAGTGTTTGTAATACTGTGTCTGTAGTGTGTCTGTAGTGTGTTTGTAGTAGTGCGTCTGTAGTATTGTGTCTGTAGTATTGTGTCTGTAGTGTGTCTGTAGTGTGTCTGTAGTAGTGTGTCTGTAGTAGTGAGTCTGTAGTATTGTGTATGTAGTGTGTCTGTAGTAGTGTGTCTGTAGTAGTGTGTCTGTATGGGTAGTGTGTCTGTAGTGTGTCTGTAGTAGTGTGTCTGTAGTAGTGTGTCTGTAGTAGTGTGTATGTAAGTAGTGTGTATGTATGGGTAGTGTGTCTGTAGTGTGTCTGTAGTAGTGTGTCTGTAGTAGTGTGTATGTAAGTAGTGTGTCTGTATGGGTAGTGTGTCTGTAGTGTGTCTGTAGTAGTGTGTCTGTAGTAGTGCGTCTGTAGTATTGTGTATGTAGTGTGTCTGTAGTAGTGTGTCTGTATGGGTAGTGTGTCTGTATGGGTAGTGTGTATGTAGTGTGTCTGTAGTATTGTGTCTGTAGTAGTGTGTCTGTAGTAGTGTGTCTGTAGTAGTGTGTCTGTAGTGTGTTTGTAGGACTGTGTCTGTAGTAGTGCGTCTGTAGTAGTGCGTCTGTAGTAGTGCGTCTGTAGTATTGTGTATGTAGTGTGTCTGTAGTATTGTGTCTGTAGTGTGTCTGTAGTATTGTGTATGTACTACTGTGTGGTTTTCAGTCTGGCCACCTACAGTATACCAGGGGTTCCCAATCTTTTCAGCCTGAGAACATTTATTTGAATGTGAAATTACTTAGATTTCTAGAACATATTAAATCACTAAAATACAGAGGATCTAGCCAAGATGAATGGTCAAGCCAGGATTTCTTCAAAATAAAAATATTAAAAATATTGTGCTGTCAATCTATCAAATATTTTTCTACCTTCATAAGCCTACTGAATATACTGTGCATGTTAATATACTCCTGCTAAAACATAAGTATTGAAAACACCACCATCTCTACTTCTCTATGGAAATGGGTTATAATACAATACAAGTAAAAAGAGTACATGTCAATTTAAACAGCATAATATCGTATTAACAGTCAACAGATTCCCACAATGTCCAATGGATTAAATGGCTTCATGTTACTGGTTCTGTATGGTGTCACATTCCAATTCAATTATGTTGTATTCGTTACAGACTGTACCAGCCACAACATTTGAAAGAAAGCCCTCTATAATACCCAGATAATACCCACTGCATGAAATAAAGTAGTGAGTAAAACTAGCCCATACACTTGCTTATCTGAGAAACTAGCACCTGACCAAAACAATATGGTCTTACAGTCATTAATATGATTAATGCTTATACTGTAAGTAAGTAAGTAAGTAAGTAACGTTTATTTATATAGCGCCTTTCACAGATAAAATCACAAAGTGCTTCACAGT